>LR812542.1:26730014-26887514 GCA_903798195.1 Danio kyathit
TATTGGATTTTTTTAAGTGTGTGTGTAAAACAATATAATTTTATACAAAAAATGATGGTCATTTTCTCTAAAGAAGTTGTTACTCTGCTCCGTTTAGAACATCATTATGGAGGTTTTATGTTATAACTAACGTGGTTCAAATGATGACAGACAGAGAAACTACGGTTTTGAGAAACACACACGTCACTCATTCATTCAACTTATTCAGCATATGTTTTACGCAGCGGATGCCCTTCCAGCTGCAACCCATCTCTGGGAAACATCCAGACACACTCCTTCACACTCATACACTACGAACAATTTAGCCTACCCAATTCACCAACACAATCTCACGGCAATTCGTAACTTTTTGATTTAGTGGCTACTTCGTATGAATTCGTACGATCTAATTCGTACAAATTTGTACGATTTGCTCATCACCCAATAACGGTTGGGGTTATGGGTGGGGTTAGGTGCCACGCCTCCTTTTTAAAATCTTACATTTTCGTACGACTGAACTCGTACGAATTCGTACAAATTAGCCACTAAACTGACAAAACGTAAAATACTTACGTTTCCTCATGAGATCAGGCTGAATTTACCTGTACCGCATGTCTTTGGACTGTGGGGGAAACCGGAGCAACCGGAGGAAACCCACGCGAACACAGGGAGAACATGCAAACTCCACACAGAAACGCCAACTGACCCAGCCGAGGCTCGAACCAACAACCTTCTTGCTGTGAGGCGACAGCACTACCTACTGCACCACTGCGTCACCACACGTCACTACATTGTTCATTTTCCAAACGACGCATCGTATTATGATAGTTCAGCCACTAGTTATATCATTGTTTGGGAAACGTACCCCAGGGCGGCATTTATTACATGTAAAAAATGGTAAAATTTTTAAATATTTATTAAAAATCGAAATAACTGCTTTCTTATTGTATGTAGTTTCAAATGAAATTATTACCAGTCATTATTGCTTTTATTACTATTATCATTAATAATAATAATAATAATAATAATAATGAATATTAGAGTGATTTCTGAAGGATCATGTGACTGAAGACTGGTGTAATGAAGCTGAAAATTCATCATTAAAATCACTGGAATAAATGATTAAATTAAATGATAAACTACTTTTGAATCGTTATTTTATAGTACAATAACATTTCACAATTTTACCATTTGTACTGTATTTTTGATGCATTTAAATGCAGCCTTGGTGAACAGGAGAAGCTTATTTTAAAACATAAAAAAGGTACTGATCCCAAACTTTTGACCGGGAGTGAATATACAATTCTGAAAGCAAATCACTCATAAATTGATAGTAAATTTACTATTTTATAAATGTATTCCAATAATACTAACCTGAAAATGCATTCTTTTTATTATTATCTGTTAAATGCATTTACTCATCAGTTAATTCACAAACACAGACACAGAATTGTCAAAACTGGAACTATCCTAACAAAATAACTTAAGATAATAGTGCAGAAAAACAAGTACAATTTGTATTATTATTTGTGAATACATTTATAAGAACTTTAATGCCTGTTTTTTTATGATTAAAATATATTTAAAATGATTTTTTTTATTTTATTAAGTTAAATTAAATGAAAATGAGCAACACTTCTATGGAATTTAGCCGGAAAACAAGTTTACATTTATATTTACTTATGTTTATTATTTTATTATTATTGAGGGATTTATTTATTTATTTTTATATATATATTTTTTTATTTTCTATTTATTTTTTACATTTATTATTTATTTATTATTATGATTGTAAAGTGAATCTCAGGTAAGGATTCCTCATAGGAAGACCCTGGCTTACAGCCTCAATGTTGGACTGCTGGTTAGTGAAGCATATTCTTCCTGATGGATGGTATTTTGGTCGAGGAGATTTCTTTCCAAAAAACCATTTCACTCTCGTCTTTCCCTTCTTTCAAACAGTCCAGCATCTGACTGACCCTCGATCAGGCCACAAGGGTTTAACGAAAATCCAGATCTGAACTGGGTGAAACGAGGACAAAACTACAGAATACAAACACAGACAGAGCAAGAAAAAAATAAATAAATAGGCACGTCTATCTTTTATAGGTTATCGCCTAAATTATTATTTGACACATATTTGAAAGAAATACTATCAAAGGGGCCATCATGTACACATACATTTTGAAGGTGTAAATATTTGTAATCATAGATTCTGATTATTTTTTAGACAAAAATACATTAACAGGAAATATTGCTACAATTTTAATATAAAAAAGTATTCTTTGGTAAATCTGAATGTTCAGTAATCTTCAGTTTCACATGATCCTCCAGAAATCATTCTAATATCCTGATTCAGTGGTCAAAAATATTCAATGATTATTATCAAATTTAAAAGCATTAATAATTTTTTTAACAATATAAAATCACTTTACAGCCACTTTTGATCATGCATCCTTGATTAATAAAAGTATGAACAATAAATAAATAAATAAATAAATAAATAAAAAGCAACAGAAAGTGAAGATACAAGACCTCAAACATTTAAATGACAGTTATTAAATTCACTAAATTCACTATTTTAAGATTACCTATGAAATGTTAAATTAGATATGTATTTTCAAATATGGTAGTCATAGGATGTTTTGTTGTAAACCTCTAAATGTAGAAAATACAATTATGAATATTTTATGAATAATTATTATAAAATGTTTTTATATTTTATATATAATTTTATGTATATAAATGTATATATTTTATTTCAAGTAACAAAAATCCCTTTTGTTTTGCACAATAAATCTAATTATCTGAAAATAAAAGGCAAATTTTATTAATATAAATTAAACAAATATTACACAATATTTAAAAAAAAAATTAAAAACATGTTAAAAATATTTTCTAATAAACAATGTCAAACGTTTATGTTTTTATGTATTCTAAGTAGAAAATTAACAGACAAACAAATGTAATAAAATATGTATATACTGTAGATGGTAAATATGTTTTAGCAAAAACATTTAAACTTGTTTCAAATATACTGATTATGAAACCTTCTTGCATTTCTACTTCCCTGTGGCCTAATTGGCCTCTGTTCAGACCAAAGAGATTATGACATTATTGTTAAAGCACAAGCTCTTGATCTGGATCTCTTATCTGAGCAAACTGTGGTCTAACAATATGGCAGAGAACATGCAGCTGGTGACGTAAATGTAAATGACAAACAGAGACTACAGCAAAACTGAAAACAAAATGGATTGTGCAAAACGAAATACAAATGACATTATTTAAAGAAAAAAAAAAACTTCAAAATTCCATAATTTTGCCTGTTCTTCATTTTCCATGAAATAAACAGTGCAAACGCAAAGCTCATTGCTATTCTGTTTTGTTTACTTTTCTCACTATGGCTTTGATTATAAACTTTCGGGAAGACACGTCAGGCTTTTTCATTCCACCTGTTGACAAAACACAGACTTTGTCTTGTCATGCTCTAAAAAATGACAAAAAAAAAGTAACCCATACGGGTCATTCTTTCACCGTGCTAGCGATTAGCGCTAACTCTATTCATGTTCAGCCATGAAGCTCACAGGTTTCACAGGTTTTCACAGATTCTGGCTCTGATCCTATTTCCATTTCTCTCTCTCTCTCCACAATCATTTCCTGTCTTCTCTTCACAATCTCAATCCAATAAAAAAGTGACAAATCTCGAAGTTGTGCATATCTTTTGTGACCATTATTGATGGCGGCCTGCTGACTGGGCATCTATAGATTGCACCAATTTGAGTTTGCTTATGATTAAATGCTGATGTGTTGTCGAGGAAAATACTTTGGCACTTATTATTTCAAGTATAAATTACAGTTCATCTACACTGGTCATATAGTACAGTAGCTATAAGCTAGTTACAAAAATGGCTAAAGGGGAAGTTCAGCCAAAAAAAAAAAATACTTTTTGAAAATGTTTTTATAATTTTCTCTAGATTTTTACTAAACCTTATGTACAGCACTTTGATCAGTCTTGTGGCTGTTTCTAAACGTGCTTTAGAAATAATTGAACTTGAACTTTATTTTAAATTTTATTACAAACGTGTGGGTTTTTGTTTGTTTGTTTGTTTTTCCTGTTGAATACAAATGAAGAGATTTAAAGAAATGTTGGTAATCAAGCAGTAAATGAAAGCCTCTAACTTCATAGTTACTATGTATGTATTCAACAGAAGAAAGAAACCCAAACACGTTTAAAACAAATGGAGGCAAATCAGGACTGAATTTTCATTTTTGGTTAATAAGTAATTCTTTTTTGTCTTTTTTTTTTCCAAATAAAAATCACAAATAAGATGTTTCTTATTCGTTTATTGTCACATAATAGTCAAAGAAAAATGTTGTTTTGTTTTTTCAGCAGTTGTTTCCCACTAACAATTAGACATTTTTCATCAGAACTGGGAGTTTATATATCACAAAATCTAGTTATAGACACATAAAGTTGAAACCAGAAGTTTACATACACTCTAAAAAAAAAAACATAACCATTTGTTAAAATGTCTGATGGTAAATCATACTAAACGTTTACTATTTTAGGTCCGTTAGGATTACCAAAATCATTTACATTTGCTAAATGCCAGAATAATGGGAGAAATATTTTTTTTTGAGAATTTGTTATTAATTTCTAGACAGTCAAAAGTTTACATATATGTCCTTCGTATTTTTTTAGCTTTGCTTTTAAACTGTATAATGTTTTGGTTATCCTTCCACAAGCTTCTCACAATAGTTTCCAGGAATTTTGGCCCATTCCTCCTGACAGAATTGGTCTAACTGAGTCAGATTTGTAGGCTGTCTTGCTCGCACAAGCTTTTTCAACTCTGCCCACAAATCTTTTCTAGGATTGAGCGGGGCTTTGTGATGGCCACTCCTAAACATTCACTCTGTTGTCCTTAAAGTACGTTTTAACTAATTTGACAGTATGCTTAGGGTGATGATCTGTTTGGAAGACCCATTTGTGGCCAAGTTTTAATTTCCTGGCTGCTGTCTTGAGATGTTGCTTCAGTATTTCTACATAATGTTCTTTCTTCATGATGTTATCTATGCTGTGAAGTGGACCAGTCCCTCCTGCAACAAAACAGCCCTACAACATGATGCTGCCGCCCCCATACTTCACAGTTGGGAAGGTGTTCCTAAGCTTGTAAGCTTCCCCCTTTGTCCCCCAAATGTAACACTGGTCATTATGGCCAAACAGTTCAATATTAGTTCCATCAGACCAAAGGACATGTCTCCAAAAATGTGTCTTTTTCCCAGTGTAATTTAGCAAATTGTAATCTGGCTTTTTTTGTTGATTCTGGCTTGTTGAATTTCCCATGTTGTCACACAAGGAATCAGTGTGTTTGTGGTTTTCTTTAAATACTATTCTACAGTTGTGCCTCCAATTAACTCAAATGTTGTCAATTAGCCAATCAGAAACTTCCAAAACCTTGACACCATCATCTGAGCTTTTTCAGAGGCATAATAATCTTATTGTATGTAAACTTGGCTTTCAAGAAGTTATAACAATTTCTCAAAAAAATATCTCTCTCATTATTCTGCTATTAAGCATAACAGAAACAAATCTGATAATCCTAACTTACCTAAAAGAAAGAAAGTTTAGTCACATTAACATCTGACTTTTTTAAATGGTTATGTGCCTTTTTATACAGTGTAAACTTCTGGTTTCAACTGTATCTACTAAACTCAGAATCCTGAAGGAGAAATAAAGGTTATAATTGAGTGCAAATAAATTAAAACTTCTGAGGAAAAACAATTGTGAGATATACATATTAGAAAGTGAGAAAGAATAAAATATTAAAAGACTCAAGTTTATGAAATATAAATTCAAGTCCTATTCAGAAACAAGCTTCCATACTGTTCTAAATCAAATGTGTCCAGTATGTTGGGTCCCAAAAAGAGTCAAACAGTGCAGTAAGAAATAACAACACTTGAGTAACACTTTCTCTATAAACAGACATAATATGAATGGAGGGACATGAATGAGTGAATTGTTATTAAGTTGTACAAACTCAATTAAAATCTTAGTTCACTCTAAAACACCATAATAGGGCTGCACACTATTGAACAAATCCGACATTGCTATATTTGGTATTTCTGTGATATATATTCCAATATAATTGCAATTTCACCAGATGAATTGAATCGCTCTATATGGAAACAATTTAATTTTATTTTCGATTTATTGCCATGATTCTGTAGGGGAACAAATCATGCATGAAATGTAATAACCAAATTACAAGCATAGCTAAATGCGATAGAGCACATATAAAAGTGAAAAAAACCAACACAGGCTCATTCTGAAAAACTAGCCCTATGTACGTTTCTGGAGATTGCGGATTATGTAGACAGAAGAATGTATAGCTCCATTACGTCTTGAAAATGAACACTACGGCGTGGCATGACACTGCTCCTTTTCTCGCTTACCAGTTGACGGCTTACCTTCATGTGGATGACTTTCCCGCTGTTACCAGTTGTACGTCGGCGGACTAGAGAAACATAGAGGACTTAACCGCAACGACGGGGTGCGAGTCTGGTGAAGAACGGTTTCAGAAAGCAGGTAAGACAAAACCATAAACCAAATCGGTCAATCTGTGCTTTTGAAAACACTATAGGTTGGGCTAAGGGAAGGAGGATGGTGGGTCAGTCGATCGGTCAGTCAGTCAGTCAGTCAGTTGACAGCGGCCTCTGGTGGATTTACGCGAGAAGAGCGTTCGCGAATGGCACTCGCGAGAGAAATTTGAGATCTGAAAAAGCGTACACAGCGGATTCACAAAGACAAAAACTGCAAAAAAACGTAGCTTCTGGGACGTATTTGGCACTCTGCAGAAATGTATAGTAGTAGGTTTTCAGAATGAGCCTGGGTTGCAATAAACAGTGCTTTATGGTTTTTACGATATAGTCAAATCAATTAAGGCTTAGAAAAAAAAAAAAAATCAAACATAAAATATCACTGCAAAAACTTTACTGTCTAAATAGTTTAATAAATAATTTTCTATTTATTACAAATGGCAAAATTTGTATTTGCCATTTGTTACAAATGGAAAAATTGCTTGTGTGAATGATTTAAACTTTCTTAGCACTTAAAAACCTGTGCAAATGATAAATTTATAGTCTATTATGGTTAAACTCTGCAGTTTCTCCACAAATTTGAGTATTTTGAACTGTGGCTATATAATCCCAATATATATATATATATATATATATATATATATATATATATATATATATATATATATATATATATATATATATATATATTAGCCCCCCTTAATTATTTATATATAAATATAAACTATATAATCCCAAATTAACATTGCAGATCCTGCGATTGTGATCTGAATATTGTGGATCTGCAAATTGCAATATCAATGCTGAAATTATATATTGTGCAGCCCTACACTATAATATAAAAACACCATAATACAAAAACATCATAATATTTTATCAATTTAGACAACAAACAAATATGTAAAACACACACACACTATTGCTAAATGCAATTAAACTGGAATTTGGAAAAAATATACAGTTGAAGTCAGAATTATTAGCCCCCCTTTGAATTTTTTTTCTTTTTAAAATATTTTCTAAATGATGTTTAACAGAGCAAGGAAATTTTCACAGTATGTCTGATAATATTTTTTCTTCTGGAAAAAGTCTTATTTTTTTTTCGGGTTTTAAGTTTTTAAAAAAATATTTTCAGGTCAAAATTATTAGCCCCTTTAAGCTATATTTTTTCGATAGTCTACAGAACAAACCATCATTATATAATAACTTGCCTAATTACCCTAACCTGCCTAGTTAACCTAATTACCCTAGTTAAGCCTTTAAATGTCACTTTAAGCTGTATAGAAGCGTCTTGAAAAATATCTAGTCAAATATAATTTACTGACATCATGGCAAAGATAAAATAAATCAGTTATTAGAAATGAGTTATTAAAACTATTATGTTTAGAAATGTGTTAGAAAACTCTTCTCTCCGTTAAACAGAATTTGGGGAAAAAAAAAACAAGAGGGCTAATAATTCAGGGGGGCTAATAATTCTGACTTCAACTGTATATACTTTTAGTTCTCCTCAAACTGGTTAGCAGCAACATCACAAATGATACTTTTGTCTTCGTTATAAAAAAGAAAACCAGAAGGAATAAATTGCATAAGCTGAGTTTGCACCTTTCATTTCAGTCTTTCAGAGACAAGCCTTTGCCTCACCGTGAAAAACTGTAGGCAAATTCGTGAAGACACATCTATTTCAAGATCAAACAGGAAACCAAATAATAAGAATGACGGCAAATTGACAAACACGCTCCCCCTCGAACGTTACCTATTGACTTCTGTTTTAAAAGACAAAAGCGAGCAAGCCTTAAAATACAAGCGCGCTTTTAAGATATATGACAGATTCAAAAAACCTACGTGCTGCGTTTTGTAAAAAGATGACATTACATTTGCAGGAAGAAAAAGAAACAACAGAGAATCTTTTCATGGCATGAGAAAAAAGAATGAAAAGAAAACAAAACGGAAAGCCTGTGATCACTCTGTTTTTGACATCGCTGAAGGTGCTTTTTCTTGACATAAGAAAAAGTAAATGAATATGTATTCGACGCACATATGGAGAGGGGAAAAGGAATGGTGTAATGTTGGTTTCAGTATAAATATCTGCTTTAATTTTGCATCAGATATTCAGGCGATGACGGGTTCAGCACGGAGTCTGCTGCTGATTTGTATGTTTAATGCGCCGCATATCTCTTCCTTAGATACACTGCCTGTGTCATGCTTAAAACAGCTGCAGGCGAGCATGGCAAATGAAAGAGGAAAAAAGGTATTTCCTCTGCAGAAATACACAGCTACTGTCACTCTCTCTCTCTCTCTCTCTCTCTCTCTCTCTCTCTCTCTCTCTCTCTCTCTCTCTCTCTCTCTCTCTCTCTCTCTTTCTGTCTGAGGCCGTTTTCTCCTGTGAGTTTAATGTGTTGGCTCACATCACACAAATGCACTGTGTGCGCCATAACTCTGCCTGGGCCTCTCGATCTTGCGCCCCACGCCAGGAAATTAGCTGTGGCATTTCCAAGAAAAATTCCTTCTAATAAAACGACTCGAGTAAATAAATAAACAAATCAGTGAAATATTTATGCAGCACGCTACGTTTCAAAACTGTGCCAGCCAGGCGGGCCAAGCTGATGCACGGTTTTTTGCCTTATCGGGGAATATCTAAACCAGCCTCCTGAGGATATTAACCAAAATACCAGGACGCTTCGCTTCCCAGCTGCTCCAATATGTGATGTCTTGATATTCGTCGTGTAGTGCGGTATGTCAGAGCTGTGTGATACTGGATAGATTGAGAATTTTAAATAGACACCGTGATTCTGCCATGATAAGGTAAACATGCAAAAACAGAATAATAAAATTGAATGAATTCTTTAAGAAAAAAAGTTGAAAAGTTTGAATTGATGATTCAATGTCTCACTCATTACTGGATCATTATTGAATCAAATTAAAGTGATAGTTCAGACAAAAACAATAGATGTCTGCCTTCATGGATGCTTGTAAAAGGATGAAAAGATATCTACACATTTTTCTTCGTGTAATAAAACACATGTTTGTTGCTTATAACTTTTGTAGAGAATATCACACTGGACAAGGATAAATCTATCTAGTGTGCAAGTGTCCAGTGCCTGTGTTCAATAGGGGCAGGGCTTCATAATCTGATCAGATTCCAATTCTGAGAGTCACGATCCTATTGCAAAACAATTTTTGACCTACAGTTGAAGTCAGAATTATTAAACCCACTTTGATTTTTTTTCTTTTTTTAAATATTTCCTAAATGATGTTTAACAGAGCAAGGAAATTTTCACAGTATGTCTGATAATATTTTTTCTTCTGGAGAAAGTCTTATTTGTTTTATTTTGGCTAGAAGAAAAGCAGTTTTAAATTAAAAAAACATTTTAAGGTCAATATTATTAGCTCTTTTAGGCTAAATATTTTTTAGATTGTCTACAGAAGAAACCATCATTATACAATAACTTGCCTAATTACCCAAACCTGCCTAGTTAACCTAATTAACTTAGTTGAGCCTTTAAATGTCACTTTAAGCTGTATAGAAGTGTCTTGAAAAATATCTAGTCAAATATTATTTACTGTCATCATGGCAAAGATAAAATAAATCAGTTATTAAAAATAAGTTATTATAACTATTATGTTTTATAACTATAATGTGTTAAATAAATCTGCTCTCCTTCAAACAGAAATTGGGGAAAAAAAAAAAACAGGGGGGCTAATAATTCACGGAGGTTAATAATTTAGACTTTAACTGTACATTTTTTCCATCTGTGCAAATGTAGAAACCACAATTGGAGTTTCTATGCATTTGTTTATGATTAGAATTTATGTTTGGCAGTATTACAGCTTAAAAATTATTTTATAAACAAAATTCTGAAAAGTTCAACAAGCCCTGAGTGTACTTTTTTTTTTTTTTTGCATTTTTATGTGCAGTGTTATTTTACATTACATTATTACATTTCTGTAATAATTATTCTTACAATTTCATCATTATTATTTTTTATACATGATTCACACCTTACAAAATGGACCCAACCAATCTAAATTAATGACTTGTTATTCTCACAAATAAGAGCTATTTAAGACATCTGGTGAAATGCAATGCCATATTTTTTTGATATTGTGCAGCCCTACTAACCATGCATAAACGATTCTTTATCAAAAACACAATCATATACAAACATTTTGCTAACATATTACTGTAGCCCAGTTAGAGCTGTTTAAATTGGTATTACACTTTAGCCACTTATTTGTTTATAAAAAACTGAAAACAGCACAAAGTTCAGGGCACATCAGAACTTCTCCAGGCCCCCAAAACACCCGCAGACCCCAGAAGCATAATCGCGCATATGAAGCTCATGTAATTTTTCTAAAAGTGTAACTTTTGTGGTGTCAATTTCAAATTTGGAACATAATTAGATTCATACCTGCCAACATTTGGTAGCGGTGTGTGTTTGTTTGAATAACACACGTGAGAACCGCATTAGTAACTGTACTGTGGTGTTAGTAACTGTACTATGGACTGGATTTCGGACAGCCACTGTGATCGGATACTATACCAAAGTTGGTGACCTGGGGGTGTTACAGACTGTACCAAAAAGCTGAGGACTGGTGGCGCGGTGAAATTACGGGAGTTTTCCAGCACAAATAACAAAACAGGAGGGTGGTGGGAGATGGATCTGAAATACGGGAGACTCCTGGAAAAAATGGGAGCGTTGGCAGGTTTGATTAGATTAGAAATACTTTTTTTTTTTTGCCAGATGACCAATTTTAATCCGATCATCACCTTTTATTCACATTAAACATGTCCAAAATTACATCTGTAATCCAAAAGTGTTTCACCATTTATGTTTGCAAAGTGATTTTTTTTTTGGATCTATGCCTACAAAGGGGAGGGATAGGTTAAGAGGATAGAAGAAGAATGAAATTAACTCTGCATATCACACTGCAAACAGACCATAGCTGGAATCAGCATCGGCAGAATGGTGAATTGTTAAATTGGGAGTGTGTTTAAGCCTCAGATGTAGGTGTGATTTGGTACAGCGGGTCGGCAGCAGCATGTACCCCTGTGGGAACACACACGCACACACAGTTACTGCCACCACAAGGACAAAATCACATAGATGAAAATAGCAGATTCGGCATAAACATCTCTATTCTGGGTGCCGAATGCAGAGACTATTTCTAGCCATCAAATTGATATGCATTAAAATAAGGCAGAGTGCTTCTCTGCCCGTCTGTTTTGATTGCCATATTTATTTGCTGAATTATTTTGATTACTGTGAGCGCCCAGCAGAAACCAAGAAAAACGGCCACGTGCCGCATATGAGCGCGAAAGCAAAGTGGCCATGGTAATGTTATGGCTTTCCTATGTATAGAATTGCAAGCATTATGAAGGCAACGGCAGGGTCACGCCAGTCACACTGAGATTGGGGAAAGGTCATAAAATGAAGCATCACATGCTCTTGCTTTATTTTCACCTCTCTTTTGCAGTGTATCTGCACTGTGTACAAATACTGAATAAACTGCTCTTCTGAAACTAGATAAAAGGACAAGAGGAAGCAGTTCTAACAGTCCTAAATCACACTCACTTGCATGCTTCTACAACTATCTTACAAATACATACACATACAGTTAAAGGCAAAATAATTAGCCCTCCTGTTAAATTTGAAATCTTTTTCAAATATTCCCCCTAAGTGCTGTTTAAGGAAGTTTAAGGATGCTAAAGTTTTAAACATAATACTTTCAGTAACTAATTAATTTTGTCTTTGCAATGAAGAGAGTACATAATATTTTAATATTAATTAATTTGCAAGATACTAGTATTCAGCTTAAAGTACGTTTCAAAGACTTGACTAGGTTAATTAAGTTAAATAGGCAAGTTGGGTTAATTAGGCAAGTCACTGGACAGCAGTGGTTTGTTCTGTAGCCAATCAAAGAAAACTAAATATTAAGGGGGCTAATAATATTGGTCTTAAAAATATAAATAAAAGAAAAAATCCTTTTATTCCAGCCAAACTAAAAGAAATAAGACTTACTCCAAATGAAACTTGCATTTATATCTATATCTATCTATATATATATATATATATATGTATATATCTATCTATATATATATATATATATATATATATATATATATATATATATATATATATATATATATATATATATATATATATATATATATATATATATATATATATATAAATAAATGCAAGTTTCTTGCTCTGTTAAACTTAAACATCACTTGAGAAATATTTAAATTTAATTGAAACTTCAAGGAAGCGCTAATAATTCTGTCTTCAACTACTTCAAATTCAACCAGTTCTGGTGCAACAAAAGTTTAGTTTCAGAAAATCATGTTTTTTTTGTCACAATCACCATCGATCTAATCCTAGCAGATCGCTGGTAAACACTCAGATCGCTAAGAAATACAAATCCACTAGCATATGGACTACAAATTCCAGTCATGCACTACTCACACGCACCTGTTCCGAATTTTGCTAATTGAACACACTCACAGCCAGAGGATCATTATGGACTGATTACATGGACTATATACACAGCACACACGCACACTTCATTGCTGAGTCAACAGTATTGTAAACATTACGACTCGTTTTCCTTTCCTTGTCTTGCCGCGTTTAACCCTTGCCTTGTTTTATTGTTTACTCCTGTCTGCTGCCTGCCTTCTGGCCACTCGCCTGAAATTTTACTACGACTCTGGATTTTCTGTATACATCTGTTTGCCCCCGTGTTGAACGTTGCTTGCCTGATCATTCTGTTTAATAAACCTGCGTTTGGATCCACACTCCTTTGTCAGCGTCCCTATTCACATTAAATTTTTGAGCCTGTGTGAATATTACAAAATAATAATATTTCAAACCTTTAAGAAATATTTTACCAGAGTTTCTGCAGGTTTCATCAAGTCAAATTTAACACTTTTTAAGACCCTTTTAAGACCATTAAGAATGAAATTTTAGACTTGTACAGGGTTAATGGGGGTGTTTCCCATTACTGTATTGCGGCTGGAAGAGTACCTGCTGTGTAAAACATATGCTGGAATACTTGGCCATTCATTCCGCTGTGGTGATTCCTGACAAATAAGAGACTAAGCCAAAGGAAAATGAATGAATGAATGAATTTACAATCAGACTGTAATTTTGACAGCACAGAAATAGTGAAATTAGAATTCGAAGTGTATAAGGAAACATTATACTAAAGTTTGCTCCATTTTATTCTAAAAAAAAATTGTATCTGATTTCTATCCCAGCAATACAATAAACTTGGCATAAATGAAATTTGTTTATTCAGAAAAAACTATTATCACCATTAATCAAATTAAACAATCCTATAAAAGTGTGACAAATGCATTTAACAGTTTGTCCTAAATGTCCACAGGGCCAAAAGTGTCCAGTAAAAGAAACAGCTTAATGTAAAGAGGGTGAAAAGGCTGAAGACCAACACTGTTTTATATGTCTGACCTGAAGACCTGCTCTCTATTCACCTCATCTACAGAGAGTCTAAAGCATTTCTACAGTGTCCCATAGAGCCCAGGGCCAAGGCATACCGGGAAGCGCTGAGGATTAAGACGCTCTCTCATCATTTGGCTGTAGTGTTTCAGGGTCCATGCGGAACGGTCAGAATCTCTCTATCTGTAATTCCTCCATCAGATGCAGAAGTGAGCGAGCATGAAGAGATCAGAGAGACGGGTTCAGTATGAGAGAGGGCTAATGAAGGCAGGACTGACAGAGTACAGGCCGTGATCTCAGCCAGAAGAAGCACAGGGTCACCACACACACACATATATTACATCTCTATAGACACACAGTGTTCTCAACACAGAGTTCTTTAACACACACTGTAACAAGCCTCTAGTTTGTTTCTTTAGTTTTAAAATGGAAATGCATTATTCTTGCTTTTATACTGCTTAATCGTTTAGTCATTTTTGTCTGTTAATAAATAATGTGTGTTCTTATATACAGTTGAACAAAAGTCTTGCAACAGCTTTTTGCATATTTCAATATTTTTGACCTGATTAACCCAGCTTAAACCCAAAGTTAAGCCCTGAAATTGTACCTCAAGCTGAATACTCAACAGGCTCATTCTGGGGCTATCAGTCAGTTGGTCAGTCAGTAAGTCAGTCAGTTGACAGCGGCCTCTGGTGGGTTTATGTGAGAACAGCAGACGTGAAGGGCACTCGCGAGAGAAATTTAAGATCTGAAAAAGAGTACATAGCGGTCTCTGGTGGATTCGCAAAAACAAAAACGTAGCTCCTGAGATGTATTTTGCTCTCTCCAGAAATGTATATAGAGGTTGTGAAGTTGTGGAGTTGTGAATAGTAGTATCTTACCAAATAATTAGTAAAATATTATGCACTGTCATCATGGTGAAGACAAAATAAATAATTATTATTAGTTATTAAACATTACACTGTATTTAAAAATAACTTGTATGTTTAAAATGTGTTGAGAAAACAAATCCTTTCTGTGTTAAACAGCATGAAATTTCACAGGAGGGTTAATTAAATTGTCTACAACTGTATGTTTGTTTATCTGATGCTTTATAATTATTTATTATACAATTTTAAATGTTATAAATAAGTAATTAACAACAATAGAAAATATAATACATTTTTATAGAAGTCTGAATTATTATTTAATAAAAATCATATTGTAAAATATAAAATATTGTTAAAACAGCTAATAATTTTGATTAATTTTTTTTTTTCAGAAAGCAAAGATATATTTTGTAATTATATAAACGTCTTTATTGACACATTGATGAATTTAATGTGTTTTGCTGTGTTTTAAAAAATTCTATATTATATCAGAGATTCCCAAACTAGGGCCCGTGGGCCAAAGTTGGCCCACTGTATCCTTTGATTTGGCCCACCAACCCATCTGAGTAGAGAGGGAGAAAGATGGGGATGGTTTAGAGATTGTCATTTCAAATTTTATGTAACCTTTTATTTGTGTGTTTTATTGTTAAGCTACAAAAAAAAGCTTACTGATAATAAATGTTTCAATTTAAACAGTTTAAATGAATCAGATTTAGTTTAAAATGTACGTACTGTCACCCGACAGACAGAGGACAATGCAGAGACTTTGGTGAGCGAATCAAGGCAAAGGGAGATTCTGCTTGACTAGTGTATTCAGCATTGAACTATATATTATACATGTGATTTTTTTATTGTATTTTACTGCAAGTTATAAGAAAAATATTCTGCATAATATGATTCACAGTAATGTTTTTTTTTATTTAAAATTATTATGAAATGAATTAGGAAATAACCCATTGCAACTTTAATGTAAAATAGTTTGGTATATTTATCTTCGGCCCACGGCTCTCAATAATATTTGGTTTTTGGTCCTTTATACAAAAAGGTTTGGACATCCCTGTATTATATAGTAATAATATTGTAATAATAGTGTATGTGCACTTGAACACAACCCTTCTTTACTTCATTTGCTAGCACTTCATTTTCTCCCAGTTTCTTCTGCAGGATCAATTAATAATGCCTGGGGGGAAAGCATACAGTTTATTTCACAGTATTCTGTCCTCATTAATGATTTTGCTTGCCAGTTCATTAATAATTTTGACTGAGGTGATTCTTCAAGGCAATCAATACCATGATCATACCTGACTTCAAAACTTCAGCCCTGTTCTCAGAAGCGCTTTGAGCGAGGTCAAATCTCCATATGCCAACCCTGCCCAGTGCCAACAACAACCTGAAGCCAAGACAACTAATGATGGAGTCAGAAAACTGACAAAAGTGGGTGACTGAAGATGCATCTAACTGTTGCAAGCATGAATATAAAACACTAGAAATGATCTGGACTGCATAATGGCAATTTCAATCATCTTTAGCAAGTATGCACTATGTGTAACAAACTAAATATGTTTACACAACAGATTCCAATTTAAAGAGGAAAAGCCATGGCCTAATGGATAGAGAGTTGTACTTGTGATCCAAAGGTTGCAGGTTTGAGTTCTGGCACTAGCAAGAATTGTAGGGGGGAAGTAAATGACCAACACTCTTTTCCACCCTCAATACCATGGCTGAGCAATGCACTGAATCCACAACTGCTCCAAGTGTGTGTGTGAGTCACTTTGGATAAAAGTTAAATCTCAATGACTAGTCAGCTGAAAACTGAAGATGGAATTGCTCGCCAGATCAACATTGAACAGAGAAAAAATCTCTTGTTATTAGATGAATTTGCCTGAATTTGAGGCAATGACCTCAGCTAACATTCCAGATATCTCACCATAGGCTCATTCTGAAAACGTAGCGCTATATACGTTTCTGGAGATCACAAATAATGTAGCCAGAGCCACGTATGGCTGCATTTAGTCTTTAAAACGTATGCTACGGGGCGGTATGACGCTGTTCCTTTTCTCGCTTACCAGCTGACTGCTTACCTCCATATGGACAGCTTTCCCGCTGTTATCAGTTTGTCCAGTTAGCTCATAGGGTTGGGTCGATAGACAATGCCATTGTCCATTGCCGATGGCTGATAGACATCATGATGCTGAGCTGGCATCACGATCCTCCACTCCGCCTACGAAGCAGCAGCAACCTGCTCGCGAAAAATACACACATAGGCCCCGTTTACACTAATACGTCTTAGTTAGTCTTAGTTGGTTGTGCACCTTTTTTACCAACCAAGTTTGTCGACACCATTATAACGACACAGATCACTCTGCCTATTTATGCCAGAGTCCTGCGGAAAAAGTGATTGACAAGTGGTAACTTGTGTGTAACTTATCTTTATTTATTTATGATTTCCTTATGGGTAAAACAAAGACCATGCGGGTCAGGTAGTTGAAACGGTAGGCTACAAATAATTAATTTGTTATGAATTAATGAATTATTCATAAATAATTAATTTACCGCCCCCTACGATGACGATACCATCATCCATCGCGATGTTTCACATTAGACGTCATACGATGCCAAATTGGTCAATATCGCAAACCCTATTAGCTCGCTATGTACGTCAGCGAACTTGAGTATGCAGAGTGAAGTTGACCGCGATGACGGGGTTCGAGTTCAGTGAAGAACGGTTCCAGAAAGCAGGTAAAACAAAAGCCAAAAAAATTAATTAATAAACAAGTAAATAACAGTGTGGGAATGTGGTAAAATCTGAAAACGTGGTAAAAATCAGGCGAGGGCTTTTCTTTTTTTGGATTGCTTTTCAAAGCACTACGGTTGGGTTTAGGGAAGAAAGTGGGCAGGTCAACAGGTGCTTTTTAAAATAGTATTAGTTGGGTTTAGGGAAGGGGGGTGGGGCGATCGATTGTTTGGTCAGTCAGTCAGTCAGTCAGTCAATCAATCAGTCAACAGCAGCCTAGTGGATTTACGTGAGAACAGCAGACGCGAATGTCACTCGTGTGAGAAATTTGAGATCTGAAAAAGCATACATGAAAACAAAAACTGCAACATACTAAAAACATAGCTCCTGGGACGTATTTTGCTCTCTCCAGAAATGTATACAGGGGTATGTAATCAGAATGAGCCTGGGTTGAGATATCTGCAACATAGTGTTGTTTACAACTCAATATGTATGTAAACTAAAAAAAGAAACACTGAATATGATAAACATGAAATTTCTCTTTACTAGATCAGGGGCTTGACAATTAAGGATTGCATTTTAGCCATGTTCTTTCCTTGTGCAATACTTAATATTCAAAATATGTTTAGAACCGCTCATAAATTCCTCTTTTGGTCAAAACCCAGAAAATGTTCAACAGCCTGGTCAGCCTATGCACTGCTTTGTTGAGCCTTCTCGCTAATCTCTTCAGACCTGACTTCAGACAACATAAATTACAGATTGAAAATAAATAAAAACATGGAAGCATATCTATTATGTCCTAAAAGCAAACGTGGGTTTGATATATAGTGGACCGTTCATGAATAGTACAGATGAGACACTTAAGGCAAGACAATAGCATAATAGATTGTGGCAAGAGTTGAATCAATAGACCTTATAAACGAAACGAGACTCCCACAAGATATTTTACGGAGCCATCAAAGACGGAGGGAAACAAATGAGCCTCTAACGGAAGAGGCCACGGACCCGTGTCACAGAGCGGCTATTATTAAGAGAGACAGAAAGGTGGAACGAAAAAGAGACACGAGCTGTCATAGCCGAGATACTTCCAAGACGGTCCTCGGCAGAAGCTTGTGCTGCAGCAGAGACCAGGAGTTGCATGTTTATAGATTTCTTTTATCTTCTCTCTCCTGCTATAATCTCCCCCAGGATATCAGAGGGGAGCATCATCTCTACCAGCAACACGGCACCCAAATCCTGCCAGACAGCCTGGGCTTTGTAGGTGGCTCTCCCCTTCATCCATGGCCTTTGTCACATACACACACCCGCCCTTTCGCTGAGCCCCCTACACGGCCGAGCTGCGAGCCCCGGCTCCTGGCTTTCAGCTCTCTCCCTGAAGTTGGCTTCAGCTACTTGATCCGGCCTCGTGTTCTTCACAGGCCCCGACATTTGCCGGGGCCTATTATCCTGGCGGGGGCCTTATCATATTCTCCCATCAGAAGCTGCAGGAGATGGCAGGAGATGGAAGTGCTTTAGACTCCCCTGTGGTCTCGGCCCGTGTCACCCTTCCCTCCCCCCTGCCAAGACACTCCCCGCTGGCCTCTGTCTTCCTGGAGATCTCTCCAGACGCTCCAATCGCACCTTCCCTCTCATCCCTCGGGCCCTCCAGATCTCTTTAAACGCCTGCGCTCCGCCATCTGTGGAGGCTAACCCCACAAAGGCGGGCCCATGATTAGGTTGTCAGGATTTATTAAGTTAAGAAGTAGCAAAGTTTCTCCTGACGACCTCTGAACTGTTTCTCCGAGGCCCTTCCACCCGTCTGGTTGCGATGGCTGGCCCTGACCCAGGGCTGCACACACCCAGCGCTAATGAATTTGCCACAATTCATCAGGACACGGCAGATTTAATCAAACCGACATGAGGGATGAAGACTCTTGCCTTATTTCACATACGCTTTGCTTGTGTTTGTCAGGATTTGGCAGGAAACCCATGACACGCATGCAGAAAAAAAGTGATTTAAATGTAGTTTAACAATGTAGCCTAAAGGACCATCCAGACCACAACTATAACAATAACCATAAAGTCTGAATAATCATTCTATGAGAATGAAGAAGTCTATATACGAGATATGATAACAGGAGAAAGGAATATTTCCCTTTTCTAAATTTAAAGTAGGCCTACCCCTGAAATCAAAATGTAAAAAAAAAGGTTGAGTGTTAGTATCTTAAGCTTATCTATTTGTTAGTGTGCTTCAAAACAAAGACAACATTCACATTAGAAGACATCTAGGATCTATAATTTTTATGGCATAACTGGGCACTTCAGATTCTCATCAAATTCTCTGACCAACCAAAATGCTGTCAAGCATTCCACCCCCCTACAAGAGCAAATTGAAATGGGACACCTGTTCATACTGAAGGTTCACCTAAACACCTGCATAAGTAAATAATAATAGGTAGCCAAGAACATAATCGGAATTTCTTATTTATTAGTTTTAGCAATGCAGGGAGGAACCCCAAAATATAGAAATACTGAAAAATGCTATGCGCATGCACACTCATCTCTCCACAAAAAGCGCAGAGGTAAAAACGCATTGCACACACAGTTAAATATTAAGGCCCAATCCCAATTCTCTTTTCGTACTCCTACCCCTTTCTCAACCCTTCCCATTGGCCCTTGAAACAGAGTGTGAAGGGAAAGGGCTTTAAATTTACCCCTAAGAAATGGGATACCACTACAGCACCTGCACACATCATCATATGTCATCACAAGCTCTTACTTCATATGAAGTAAGATGACGGCGACTGCTGTAGTTAATCCAGTTGCGTTATTTTTTGGTATTTATGTTTAGGGAATCACTGAAGGCAACAATATTATGTTATCATAATGATATAATGTGGCAATAAGCTGGTAACTGCACTGTATATTTACATTTTGGCCTTATTCATCCATGTAAACACACGAACACAACATTAGCGTTATACCAGAGATTGTAAAAAGATCATTTCCAGCCACTAGACTTTTCTGACAGGGTATTCAAGTGTCATCGAGTGACAGATGTGAAAGTAGACTATGTTGTGGTACTACAATACAGGAGTTATTATTATGGATTAAAGATAGCAAAATTTAGCGATTTTTAAAAAATTGTTTTTTAAAGCATGACCGTAAAACACAAACACGGTTATGAATGTATTAAAACATATGCTTGTTTGTTGCAAAAAATTCGTAATAATGACAAAAAATACTTAAATTTGGGCATCTCCTGACTTTCATGTGCAGCCATGCTGCCGTTGTAGCTGGTGTATTCTGGGAAATTTTGGTACCCCTTGTTTCCTGGAAAATCTCCGTTTCAAGGGCCCTACGCCTTCAAGCTAAAGAGAATTAAGACACCCCTACCCCTTCATGCATAAAACCAGGGGTAGGGGTAAGGGAAAGGGCTAAGGGGTATAATTGGAATTGAGCCTAAGTCTGTTGAACACAATTAAAATTTTCAATATGGTGAATTATACACATAGCAAACTATACAAGGGACAAAAATCTAAACGATTGCGAAGAATGAAGTCTGGTTTTGCAATAATGTTCCAGAAACTGCCACAATACACGCACGTCTCGTCTGGTCCAAAAACATAATAGCTGATGATGATTTCATGCAGATTAAACAGCATACTATAAAACTGCAGCACTAGCTTAGACTAGAAAGACCATCTGTTTGTGCAGATGTTTATACAGTTATCAATATTGTGCTTGCAGTGAACATGTCTATAACATTAAGTTATTAGGAGTTATAAAGGCCTGATCACACCAAGGACAAAACTCCAACAGTAAAGATCAAGCAATAACAGCATTTACACTGTAAAAAATGATATGATCAATTAGTCCTGACAGCATATGTTTTTAGGTCATTGTAACTTATTAATCTAAGTTAATCATGTTTTAACTTAATTTTATAAGTTATGCAAGCTGTTTTAAGTTAACATAATAAAAAGTTCATTGGATCCATAAGGTTAATTTGACAGAGTAATTTATAAATCTTATAATAAAGCTAAAAATAGATCCAACACCATCATCAAATTTGCAGATGACACCACAGTGATTGGTCTAATCAGCAACAATGATGAGACTGCCTACAGGGAGGAGATACAGCATCTGGCCACTTGGTGCACCGACAATAATCTGCTCCTTAACACCGACAAGACCAAGGAGCTCATTGTGGACTTCAGGAAGGGACGAACAGGCTCACATGATCCCATCCACACCAATGGGATGGCCGTCGAGCCTGTCTCATCCTTCAAGTTCCTGGGGACCCAAATCTCAAAGGACCTTTCCTGGACCACCAACACCGCCAGCCTGGTCAAGAAGGCTCAACAGCGCCTATTTTTCTTAAGGCAACTTAAGAAAAACTAGCTGTCATCAGCTGTCTTGGTGAACTTCTACCACTGTACAATAGAAAGCATCCTGACGAACTGTGTCACAGTCTGGTATGGAAGCTGCTCTGTTGCGGAGCGTAAGGCACTGCAGCGGGTGGTGAAAACTGTCCAACGCATCACAGGGACCACACTGCCAGCCATAGAGGACATCCAGAGGAAACACTGTCTGCGCCGAGCATGCAGTATTCTTAAGGATTCCTCTCACCCTGCTCACAGACTGTTTTCTCTCCTGCCTTCTGGCAGGCGCTTCAGGCTCCACGGGACAAAAACCAGTAGACTAAGGAACAGCTTCTTCCCCAGAGCTGTCTCCCTTTTGAACTCTGCCCCCCACTGACTCTTTGCCCCCCTAATACACCCCCCACTCTCCTCATAACTTATACTCCTCATAATCATTGCACTATTTAAAAATTGCACATATTCATTGCACTACATTGCACTGATTTATTTATTTGAACTGTACTTACCCACTGCACATTTGTAATTATGTACACACCCACTGTACATATACATTTGTAATTGTTTATCTATCTGCACACTTCTGATTATTAATAGCAACCTCTACATATTTCCATCTATTGTAAATCTCTGTCCATAGCTAATACAACCTGTATTTAATGTTCATAGTACATCTATTTGTAAATATCACCATAGTTTTTCTATAACTGCACTTTATAACTTATACCTGTATCCTGCACTTGCTGCTATTGCACTCCTGGTTAGACCTAAACTGCATTTCGTTTCCTTGTACTTGTACATTTGTAATGACAATAAAGTTGAATCTAATCTAATCTAATCTAAAAAATAGCAGTAGAGATGAACTGTTAATACAAAGACCTAAATCAAATCAGTCAGAAAGTTCTGTTTATTTTGTCACACAATATAGTACAGATGCAAACAGAATCAAGAGAATAGTAAAAACAATTGGAATATCTTAATGAGTGATCCCCATCTCAGGGAAGTTTTACCTGTATCCCCCTCTATTGTATTCCGAAAAGCTCCAACTATTCAAGATAAACTTGTGAGAAGTCATCTCTCCACTACGAAGACTAATACTTGGCTAAGTCAAACAACAGGAAACTACATTGTGATACCATAATTAAGACAAACATATTTAGAGATCCATCATCAGATCGTGATCACTTATTAACTGCAATACCACATTTGTTGTATATTGACTGGAATGTCCTTGCGGATGTTTCTATATAGAAATGACTAAGGGTGCTTTCACACTTGGTTCAATTGCCTGGACCGTACCCAAGTTCGATTGTCCCCCCTTGCCACCTTCTCGGTTGGTTTGTGTTCACACTGTCTTTTTTCCTTCTGAACCCCGGGACGCTTGCGTCATAGAGCTGCTGTTTTGTTTACGGCTGTTGCTAGGTGACAGTCACGAAAGCAAAGCGCCAAAATGGAGACTTCCGCACATCGCGGTCGATTTGCTTTTACTGAATCATAAGTTTTGGACATACAGAAAGCGACTCGCGTCTGTCTGCTGCAAAAATATTATAAACCAATATATATTATAAACTGTATTTATAATAAATATATTATAAACTGTACCAGAGTTCGCATGAACCGTACCCCAGACCACCTCTTTCAGGCGGACTCGGGTACGGTTCACGGGTGCGCACCCGAGTTCAGAAGACACGTTCACACTTGCTAAACGTACCGTACTATGATGTCAAACAAACCCGGGTGCGGACCAAAAGTGCTAGTGTGAAAGCACCCTAAGAGAAAATTCAAATTGAGATTAGCGGAACATAAAAACGCAGCACGTACCTGCAATCCACAATATCCGATGGCCTTACACTATAAAAATTATGGTCACGGCAATGCCAGTTCATTAAAAATAGTTGGTATTGAACATATTCATAATTCTACAAGAGGAGGAGACAGGATAAAAAGATTAAAACAGAGAGAGACTTTTTGGATCTATACATTAAAAGCTACTAGATTTAAATGGCGAATTAGATTTTTCTTCTTTTTTTGTAAAACAGCTTTTCTATAGATATTTTACAGATTTTCATTATTTATTGTTGAATATATATGTGCTTGTATATGCATTCTATATGCACGTATGTGTATGTATATTTATGCGCATATGTGTATATGTGTGTTCGTATAGTTGTATATATTATATGTAATTACATGCCATGTTTAAACATAATTATTTTATTTTTTTTGTATATGTTGGCTTATTTGTTCTATATATTTCTGTATATATATGCATGTGTATGTCTGTGTTTGTATATATGCGTATATATGTCCCCCTCTATCAATGCTGAATTTATGATGATGATAGTTGACCTTGTTTGTTATATTATTTGAGTGTTGTTGAGATTTAAATGAGTCATGTGACTGTAGTACTTAAAAGACACTCTAGACGCACCTGATCACTGTTGCCCTGATGAATGCATTTTTTGAACGTATGTAGGTATTTTTAAGATATAGCCATGTGAATAAAGACTTTTTAAATTTTCCACATTTTTCGAGTGCCTTGGACTGATTTCTGATGTTGTTTTGGTGAATCCCTTACCCAAAGAGCACCGACCGAATATTTGAGCTACCCCTGAGTGCTTTTTGTTTATTTTTGGAATAATAAAAAGTTCAATGGATCCATAAGGTTAATTTGATTCAGCTTAAAACCAGGATTTCTTTACAGTGTAGCAATTAAAATTTGAAAATAATTTGTGAAATCACACCACGTTTATAATGATAATGATGAAGTTTTAATAATCATTCTAATGCTATGATGATACAGAAGTCAAAACAAACAAAGAACAAAGTGGTTATCCAGTTGATGAATGATAAAACATTACCAGACAAACAGGATCCATCCCACTTTAAAGGGATAGTTCAGCCCAAAATGAAAATTGAGTTTGTTCTTCTGCTGAAAACAAAGGAAGATATATTGAAGAATGTTGGTGAAAAGCAGCCATTGACTCCCATAGTATTTTTTTTTTGTTCCTACTATGGATGCCAATGGCTGTTTTTTTTTTTCCAACATTCTTCAGAAAAGCTTGTTTTGTGTTCAACAGAAGAAAGAAATTCCTATAAGTTTAGAACCACCTGATTGTGAATAAATGGTGAGGACATTACATTGTTCATTTAATCTCTTTAATGAGCGGAAGCATTTAAAAATCACAAAACTGCAGTAAATAAACAAATAATAATAAATAATAAACAAAACAATATTGTGCATTGGTGTGGATGGTTATTCTGCTTTGTGTGAACCTAAAATTTGTATTAGAACCATTGTGGACATTGTGAACCATTCTGGCCACAATAATACTGTGCTAATTTACAGCAAAGCAAAGCAAATCTTTACGTTTAATGACAGAGCGCTTCGCCGTGGTAAATCCAATGCATTTGCTATTGATTTTTCCAGCCATCTGTATTCCTCATATCTTCAGTGTTCATTATGTCACGTTAGACATTACCCCCGTTCTCTTCCCCGAGAGGGTCTTAGCCATCTCTCCCCCCTCTGCTTTCTTGGCTGCTGGAGACGGTGATTTCTGCTGATCGCTCAGACACCTGCCTCACGGACTCTGTGATCTCTGCCCTTCATTTCATTCTGGGATATAATTTAGTGCCAATTAGTGCCAGATGTTTGGACACTAATCGCAGCAGGAAAAATATATATTTATATCTCATGATACACTCTCATGAACACTGTGAGGAAGGTGAGCACATGCATTCTCAGTCTAAAAAAAAGATGTTTCATAGACATCTGCTGTTTTTATAACAAACTGCATATAATGAATTGCTACTATGTTTTTTTTGTCATTTTACAAAGAAAAGATACATATTTTTAAAACATTTAAAGATTTTAAAATCATTTATTAATTCCGATTTCTAACATCCAGAGTATCCCAAAATGGAGGTTTGGTGAATGCTTAATTAAAATTCTGTCATCATTTACTTGCAAACCTGTATGAGTTTCTTCCTTTTGTTGAATATACCGTAAAACATATATATTTATAAGGGATGTGGGCAACCACAGAGTTGCTGGTCCACTCTGACTTTTCTACTTATTTTCTAAAAACATTTTATTTTTTAGGCTTGGAGAAGCCTAAAGTTGAGCAAATTATGAGATATATACAGTGCATCAGAAAGTATTTATAGCGCTTCACTTTTTCCACATTTTTTTATATTACAGCCTTATTTCAGAATGGATTAAATTCATTTATTTTCTCAAAATTCTACACACAATACCACATAATGACAATGTGGTGGCGGCATCATGCTGTGGGGATGTTTTTCAGCAGCAGGAACTGGAAGACTAGTCAGGATAGAGGGAAAGATGAATGCAGCAATGTACAGAGACATCCTGAATTAAAACCTGTTTCAGAGTGCTCTTGACCTCAGACTGGGGCGACAGTTTATCTTCCAGCAGGACAATGACCCAAAGCATACCGCCAAAATATCAATAGAGTGGCTTCACAACAACTCGATGAATGTCCTTGAGTGGCCCAGCCAGAGCCCAGACCTAAATCCTATTGAACATCTCTAGAGAGATCTGAAAACGGTTGTACATCATTGCTTCCCATGCGACCTGATAGAGCTTGAGAGGTACTGCAAAGAGGAATGGGCGAAAATTCCCAAAGACCGGTGTGCCAAGCTTGTGGCATCATATTCGAAAAGACTTGAGGCTGTAATTGCTGCCAAAGGAGCATCAACAAAGTATTGAGCAAAGCCTGTGAATACTTACTTACATGTGATTTTTTCAGGTTTTTATTTTTAATAAATTTGCAACATTTTCAAAAAATATTTTTTCACATTGTCATTATGGGGTATTGTGTGTAGAATTTTGAGCAAATAAATGAATTTAATCCATTTTGGAATAAGGCTGTAACATAAAAAAAAATTGAGTGAAAAAGTGAAGGGCTATTTGGATGCACTGTATATATATATATATATATATATATATATATATATATATATATATATATATATATATATATATATATATATATATTTTTTTTTTTTTTTTTTTTTTTTTTTTTTTTTTTTTTCCCTAGGTTTTTGAGGATTTTCCCACAAACTATAGCTGATTGAAAAGCTAAAAACACATACCTGGTCTGCTCCAGATGTGCAGGGTCTCATTATCAAGACTCATTTCAATTCTTGTAATTCATCTCAGCCAATCTACTGCAGTACATACTTCATATTCCTTCTGTTAATTCGGTGCAAATCTATGAACACAGGAAAAAAGGCAGAAAGACAGAAACCATTAAGCAAAATATAAGTACATCACTTTAGTTTAAAGTATCAGGCTTATGAACACTTCAGAACCTCACAAAAACTCTTTCCACAACCCTCACTTCATACCATGAAGATGTAGCACGCACTGCACTTCAACCAATCCTTACTTAAAACAATATTGCCTATACAATAACTTTCCTACAACAGTCAAACTATGTGTACACCTTTTTGACTGTGTACTAGTCTATCTGTGCCTACATGTGTGTTGTTCTTAACATATTTATTGTCTTTCACATATTAAATGACGTATTTATTGTCAACATTTCTAATAGTTTATTGTTTTGTTTTTGGAGTATGTTGTTGCATTTTGCATTGTCTGGAGCCAGCACCTAAGCTTTTCACTCATCAGTACACATGCTGCTGATGATGTGACAATAAAAGTGATTTGATTTGATTAAAAACATTAGAATTAGTACAAAGACACTTTAAAGAGCTATTTGTACAACAATGATATTAAATAAAAATGTCAAATGTTTTATGCATTTATGTCTGAACACATTGACTTGATAATAACATTTTGGGGGCCTAAAAAAAGCTTTCAAAAACAGAAAGTTTTAAAGGACAAGCCCTTTTTAAGACACAGTTTTCCTCTCTGTGTACTAAAATGTGATTTTGTAAGAATGGTGACATCATGTGCATGCATATTGTGTGTAAAGTCTATAGATATGCAAAAGTATTGACAACCAAACCTACAGTGATTATCTGGGGATATTCCAGAAAGTAAGGATGTCTCAGATAACCTCAACTTTTGCTTCCAAAACTGATGTAACTCACAGATATTTCAAAATAATGTGTATTTTTAAAGTCAAGTTTATTTTTTGAAGTCAAAATTATTAGTCCTTCTGTGATTTTGTTTTCTTTTTCAAACATTTCCTAAATGATGTTTAACAGAGCAAGGAATTTTTAGAGTATTTCCAATATAATTGTTTCTTCTGGAGAAAGAAGTTGTTTGTTTTTATTTCATCTAGAATAAAAGCAGTTTAAAATTGTTTTATATTGTTATAAAAATCGCTTAAGTATTTTGTTCTACAGAAAAAAACATCATTATACAATGACTTGCCTAATTACCATAACTTGCCTAGTTAACCTAATTAACCTAATTAAGCCTTTAAATGTCACTTTAAGCAAAATACTAGTGTTTTATAAAATATCTAGTAAAATAATATTTACTGTCATCATGGCAAAGATAAAAGAAATCAGTTATTACACTGTAAAACCCAACAGTAAACTTTATCAATTGAAATGAGTGTAGCTAACTCAAAATTAACTGAAAGTTAATTCTCATCATGAGTTTTGAACTCAGTGTTGAAGGTAATGAGTTAATTAAATACATCATTACATTAAACAGAGTATGTCCACAGTACGTATATAGATTAGTTTATTAACTCAAATGGTTTGTTGCAATCGGTTTCCTCAAATGGTTTGAGTTGCCTTAACTTATTGGGTTTTACAGTACTCAATGGTTTGAGTTCACTTCATTTATTGGGTTTTACTGTGCTCAAATTGCTTTGTTTAATCAAATGAAGTAAGTTCACAGTGCTCATTAGGATTAGTTTTTGAACTTAAATGGTTTGTTGCCTTCACTTTTTGGGTTTTACAGTGCAGGAATTAGCTATTAAAACTATTATGTTTCGAAATGTGTTGAGAAAATCTTCCCTCTGTTAAACAGAAATTGGGGAAAAAATATAAAGGGGAGCTAATAATTCAGATTTTAACTGTACTTCACCTTATAACCAAGGTGATAGCCTATACAAACCTATACATTATCTGGCAAGCACGGACTGTTTAACTTCATTTAACATTTCATGTAATGTGTAATTAGCATTAATAAACAGTATAATTGTTGTTCACAGGAAAAAAATAAAGATTTAAAATCAAGATTATAAATAATGCACAACTAACAACAGGGAGCTAGGCACTATATGTAACTCTCCATTAAACAGAGAAGAAGAAAGAAGAGGTGTGGCATGCTTTAGGCATCTGTTTCCATGGTGACTCGTAGTTTTGGAGTTGTGTTGAGAATGTTTTGTGTGTTCACAGTTAACATACTCTGGGTTGATTGAATTTACACCCACAAGCAGTTTTGGACCAGACATACTTCAAGTAAGCAGGTTTAAGGTTTAACTTGCTAAAGTTAAACTTGCTTCCTGGAAAACACCCCAGGACTGGAAGTGTGCACACTGTAAAACCCAACAGTCAACTTTATCAAATGAAATGTGTAGTTAACTCAAAGTTGACTGAAAGTTTATTCTACTCATTTGAAAAGAGTTTTGAACTCAGTGTTGAAGGTATTGAGTTAATTAATTATCTCATTACTTTAACTTAAATGGAGTAAGTTCACAGTGCTCATATAGATTAGTTTTTTTTTTTTACTCAAATGGTTTGTTGCAATCGGTTTCCTCAAACCATTTAAGTTCAAAAACTAATCCTAATGAGCACTGTGAACTTAATCCATTTAAGTAAACAAAGCAATTTGAGCACAGTAAAACCCAATAAATGAAGAGAACTCAAACCAACTGAGTACTGTAAAACCCAATAAGTTAAGGCAACTCAAACCGTTTGAGGAAACCGATTGCTACAAACAATTTGAGTTAAAAACTAATCTATATGAGTACTATAGTAAGACTTTTTAATACCTTTTTAAGACCATTTTGAATGATTTTCAGATTTATACAAAACACTGCAACGCTGCATATTTTTTCTAAAGGCCTAGCAGAAAAGATTTTTGACTAGGGCTGCATGATATTGCAAACATTGGACATTGCAATATTTAGTTTTGCTGCGATATATATTACGATATAATTTCAACAGATGATTTGAATGGCTCTATTTGGAAAGATTTCATTCATTTAGGTTGACTGGGATGATCGAGTCTTTTTCTATGCAGCTGATCTGCATAAAATACAATAAGTTATAAGCATATATAAATAAATATAAATGAATAGTGCCTTATGGTTTTCTGGGGAGCCAAACAGTATTCAGGTAGAGAAATTGAACAATCAAATGTAAAATAACATGGTCATTATTGTATAAATAATTGTAAAAAAAACAAAAACCAACTTTATAATATCTTTATCTTTTAATCTTTATTTAAAAATAATCTAATCCTGCCATGTGACTATTCCGGATACACACATTGCGATATTAATGCTCAAAGGATTTATTGCGTAGTCCTGTTTTTGACCCATTAAAAAAATGTCTTAGGCAAAAATTTTAAATAATGTGTCAAAACATGCTAACTCTAGTTGTACACATAGACTTTTTAAAAAATATATAGCTATACCATAAAAAACTCATCTACAATAAACTTTATGTATGGTCTATGTTTCATACATGAGATCATTTTTAAATAAACTTTGAATAAAAAGTGTTATTGTAAGGAAGATAATTAAACCATATTGGTAAATGAAGTTAAACATTTTATTGAGATGGATTGTTGTTGACGGGGTGTTGGCTTGATTGGATGGCTTTACATGGTCAAAGAGACCAGTTTAAAATTATGTAAGACCTACTGTACAATACAACATTTCAGTGAATTTAAGACTTTTTAAGACTTAAATTTTGTTTTTGAAATTTAATACATTTTAAGACTCCACAGACACCCTGTATTAGCCCCCTCAAGCAATATTTGTTTTGGATTGGCTACAGAATGAACCATCGTTATACAATAACTTGCCTAATTACCCAAACTTGCCTAGCTAACCTAATTAACCTAGTTAAGTCCTTAAATGTCACTTTAAGCTGTATACTAGTATCTTGAAAAATATCTAGTAAAATATTATGTACAGTCATCATGGCAAGGATAAAAGAAATAAGTAAAAATTAGCTATTAAAAATATTATGTTTATAAATGTGTTAAAAAAAAATCTTCTCTTCATTAAACAGAAATTGGGGCAAAATATACAAGGGGGCTAATAATTCAGGAGGGCTAAAAATTCTTACTTCAACAGTATATTTTTATTATTATTATTTAATTAAATGTGGTTAAATGTTAGATTAGAAAAGGTTATATAAAACTAATACTTAAATGCATAATTTTAGAGATTTCAGTCCCTAATTAGCAGTCAAGATCCTAAACAACCTTATCTTCTGAAACAACCACTGAAATTGAGCATCCATATATGCAAATAACCGTGAAAACTCTCTATTAAAAGTAAGTGACATCATAGCCAACGCAGTCGCATTTAATTACAAAAATTGTATTATCTGCACCAAACTAGGGTCTGGATTAGAGCGAGATGGAGATGGAGATAGGCAGTTATCTTCCAGAGTATGACAGGTCAGTGACTGAGCTTCTTATTAAAGGCGAAGGGCTTTAAGAAAGATGAACGAATGAGCCCTGGCTGGTGGAAAAAAAAGAGCAGGTGCACTTGATCTCCCATACACACCTTACAAATGAAGACGAAAGCAGTCCACTTTCAAATCCAGCCTCATTTCGTGTTTGTGTTTGCCTAATCTATCGTGATGGAAGGAACATTAGCATAGAAACTAGCACTGGTTAAGGCAGGACGGAGGTCTGGATTGAGTCTCACTAGTAAAAAGCCCTCATCACTCCAACAGGGATCTATTTTCTATCCCAATTAGACTGGGATAGGAAATGTCCTCTGAAAAAAAAAAAAAAAAAAAAAGCTGAGAAACTGAAGATGAGGAAAAGCACAAGAGGCCAAACAGAGAACAAGCTCTGATATTATAAAAAAAAAAGAGCTGAAAACTCGTAGACAACAATCTGAGCAGTGCTGGCGGCCGTCGTCCACTCGGCAGTGAGATTGATGTGCTCAATCGTGAGATTTATTCCGTAATGTTTACAATAAGATTCCAGCACCGAGGCCCAGTTGGCCGCATCGGGCTGCCCAGAAAGAGCCAGCATGGTCTGCCAGGGTAATTTGTCCTGATGTAGTAAATAACAGGGTATAATGAAAATACCCCTGATGTATTCAGGAGCCCTGATTGATGCGGGATGAAGGAGGCCTGTGGAGGAGAACTCCCTATCTCCACATTTACATACTAGGAGCCTCTGACAGCTGCTGCTGGTGCTCCACACAATTTTAAAGCAGTTATGAATTACTGCTGACCCTCCCTGCCCCCACTCACTAGTGCGCGAGACGCAGGCATATTGAAAGTCATCAGTCTGTGGCAGTCATTCTTTTTAGCATGAGGTGGTGGGCTTGAGGGCTGCAGGGAGGTGGGGGGGGGGATTGGTTTCAATCATGCGCAAAAAAAGAAGGTTTGGGGGGTAGGTGGGCCAGTGGATCCGGGTACAGCAACAACAAAATCCCTCTAGTAAAGCACCATTTTCTTTGTAAATCTTGTAAATCGCTGGTTCCGGAATTGTATTTTTTCTGAAATATAATACGTGTGTATGATTATAATATATATATATATATATATATATATATATATATATATATATATATATATATATATATATATATATATATATATATATATATATATATATATAATGATATTCATTCATTTTCCTTCGGCTTAGTCCCTTTATTCATCAGGGGTCACCGCAGCGGAATGACCCGCCAACTTATCCAGCATATGATTTATGCAGCGTATGCCCTTCCACCTGCAACCCAGTACTGGGAAACACCCATACACTCTCGCATACACACACTACGGCCAGTTTAGCTTATTCAATTTACCTATAGCACATGTTAGAATACTAGAATATAATATCAGAAGCATATTTCTTTCACACAGTAAAAATACTTTTTTAAAATGTAACTGCTTACAATTCAGGCTTTTTTCTTTCAGAACTGCTTATTTTGCACAATTGCAATTCGTAAACTCATCACTAGACATGGGTCGGTTTAAGATTCTGACGATATGATAACCTTGGATAAAAATATCACGGTTTCACGATATTGTGATTACTGCTCTAAAATATATTCTTTTTAAATGTCTGGGTAAAAAACAAGAACTTTTTTATGCTTTGAACACAATGGCTGCGTCCGAAACTGTATACTTTCATACTATATAGTACACTAAAAACAGTAGGTGAGATGAGTAATATGTCTGAATTCATAGATTTCGAAAAAAAATATGCGAGAAGTACCCGAATGACCTACTACTTCCGTCGAGATTCTGAAGTGCGCATCTGATAGACGCAGCTAATATATTTTATTTTGAGAAACTTTTAAAAAATTGAAGCAGCAAACATGTCAGGCTAAATAATTCAAATGAATCATTGACTTCTGCTGTCTTCATTACTTTCAATAACACAGATTTCATTACAATTTAAAATGGTATCTTTTCTGCTGGAGATACTGTTGTCCTAAAAAATAACAACAAAAAAAAGTTTAAAAAAAGTTTAAAAAAAAAAAAAACGTACATATACCATAGGAACGATATAATAGAAAATTTTGGCAGTTTTAAAACCTTGACTTTTCCAAACCACGGTATACCTTGAAAACGGTTATCAACCCATGCCCACTCATCACTGTGATTGAACATCTCAAAATTGTACTCTGTTTTTCCTCTGGATTTTTGTCAGAGCTGCGATGTTTAGTTGTAGTTTTTTAATACTACAACTTGCAAATATGAGTTAATGTTGCCTTGATGTTTGCTAAAAATCTAATGAAAGCTCACAAATCCGAAAACAAAATGTTATAGTTATATATATATATATATATATATATATATATATATATATATATATAGATAGATAGATAGATAGATAGATAGATAGATAGATAGATAGATAGATAGATAGATAGATAGATATACATATATATATATATATATATATATATATATATATATATATATATATATATATATATATATATATATATATATATATATATATATATATATATATATTTATATATATATACATATATTATGACGGTATTGTGATTGCTGCTCTCAAATATGTTCTTCTGGGTAAAAAAAAAAAACTAAAACTTTTTTTCCTATTGAACACAGGATATTATAACAGTATGTCAGGCTAAATAATTCCAATAAATCATTGACCTGCTATATTAATTAGTTTATAAAACAAATTTCTTTACAACTTGAAAAAGGCATCTTTGGATATCTTTCTTTTCTTTGGATAGAAAGTAAAAAAGTCACTGCACTGTTCAGATGCATAGCACATAGGATGCACATAGCAGCATAGGATGTTGGTTTATAAGCGATTTGTTTCTCAAATGTTTGCTAAATCATGGGCTGACCAGTAGCTTTTGATTTGGAGGGTCATTTTCTTCAGGAGATACTGTTGCCCTAAAAAACTAAATAAAATAATTGTAAAAAAAACATGTAAAAAACAAACAAACAAAAAAACACTTACATATACCTGAGCAATGTTATAACAGAAAATTTTTACGGTTTTAAAATCTTGACTTTTCCAAACTCCATGCCGTCCCATGCCTAATTGCATAACAATAATATATAACATCTGACCTGACAACAGGCATAAATCTGACAAAACATTCTGTGATGTAAATGAAGGATTTAGAAGGGGGAAAGACAGAATATAATATAAAATATAATATTTATATATTAAATAAATATATACATCTAAAGTCACAAATATTAGCCCTCCCGTGAATTTTTTCGTTTTAAAAATATTTCACAAACGATGATTAAACGAGTAAGGAATTTTTCACAATATTTCCTGTAACATTTTTCTTCTGACAAAAGTCTTATTTGTTTTATTTCGGCTACAATAAAAGCAGTTTTTAATTTTTAAAAACCATTTTAAGGACAATATTATTTGCCCTCTTTTTTTATTGTCTCCAGAACAAACCATCATTATACAATGATTTGCCTGATTACCCTAACTTGCCTTACTACCCTAGTTAAGCCTTTAAATTGCACTTTAAGCTGAATACTTGTATCTTGAAAATATCTAGTAAAATATTATGTACTCATCAAGTCATCATGGCAAAGATAAAATAAATCAGTTATTAGAAATGAGTTATTAAAACAATTATATTTAGAAATGTGTTGAGAAAATATAATTTCCGTTAAACAGAAATTGAGGAAAAATATACAAGGGGGCTAATAATTCACGAGGGGTAATAATTTTGACTTCAACTGTATATTCTTTAGGGAAAAAAATCTATATCAAGAACAGGAATTCCCAAAGCAACAGATACTCTCTGTCTAGTCTTCCAGGCTGATTTCTGTATGTCGTACTGCTATTCCTCCACCAATTAAAAAGCTAAAGCAAGACCAGTGTTCACATTTTCAACCATATATTAGCCATTACAGTCTCTCAAAGAGTGCCAGGGTGTTCAGGTTCATTCTTTGCTAATGCACGTTCCTTACAATTACGTTTAATTGTGTATATTTGCCGCCCTAAAAGAAATCCCAGATAAAATATCAAAAGGCCACATCTGAGATAAAAGGCCTCCACTCACGCACAAGCAAAAAGCAGCACATTTATAGCGCGCCTATAAAAATTAAGGCGAGCAACATTTGCTGATTTTTTCCAATCAACACCACTGTTTGACACTGTCTGCAAATGTATGTAAAGTTCAGCGTGGTTAGGCTCTCTAATCAGGCCTATTCATTACAGCTCTGGCTTTCAGAAAGCACCGGCCAGGCTTTTTATTAGCTGCGGAGAGAAGAAGAAGAAGACAATGAAAGGTTACAGTGATGAAAGCTTGAGCGCTCCTCACTCATGTATCCTTTCGACATCTCCTCAATAATTAACCGTGGGGGCGAAGGGTGCAGGGGGGGAAGGGTCTTCACTTTTGGCCCTTTTAGACCTTTGAAATGCATATCAAACACAGGCCTGCTTCCATTCCTGACAATACCATTTTATTTTCCTGCATTTATGTGTTCATACCTGTTCCAGCCGAGAGTGAGTGTGTGGCATTAGAAATTAACACTCGCCAAGTGCAGGTAAAATCTGGCAAATAAATTGAAAAAATATAATTGAGAGGAAATGTACAACTGAGTCAACTTTGAGATGTCCATGCCATCAGTGGTTTGATCCGACAGGCAACATACTGTAAGTAAATGAAAGCAGACGAATATGATATTGTGCTAAAGTTTGGGGTCGATATGATTTTTGTGTTTGTGACTGGTTCAAAAATACATTTTTAATGCTAATCAGGACTGCATTTATTAAATATAACAGCTTTCCTGTCTATAATTCAAATTATGAATAAAATAAAACAATATATGAATAGTAATAATTAATATAATGTGATTAATATGCTAATTATTTATTATGCAACTGTATTTATGCAATTTATATGCATTTTCTCGTGTGTACATTTATTTATATAAAAAATGGTAACACTTTATAATTACACACTGAATCATTAGCATAGCATATAGTGAATTCATTATTTGTTAAGCATTAATTCTACATTAATAAACATTAGTAAGCAGTTCATAACTGCAGCTACAATTGCTGTATTCTTGACTTAAAAGCACATGTATAATGTGTTTATTAATTGTACTTTCATACTTTGTGACTGATTGATTTTTCATCTACTAAAATAGATGAAAATATTATTGCATTATTTTTATAAATATAAAAATATATATAAATAATATATAAAATATTATTCATCGACTAAAATAAGTATTGCATTATTTACAAATCATTTGTATTTAAGAGTAGTTGGTGGTTAAGATAATTCAAAATGAGTTAGTAAATAGACTAATAAACTATTGAAATCAATGTTTATATACAGCTGAAGTCAGAATTATTAGCCCCGCTGAATTATTAGCCCCCCTTTATTTTTTTACCCCAATTTCTGTTTAACGGAGAGAAGATTTTTTTAACACATTTCTAATCATAATAGTTTTAATAACTCTTTTCTAATAACTGATTTCTTGTATCTTTGCCATGATTACAGAACATAATATTTTAGTAGTTATTTTCAAGATACTAGCACTCAGCTTAAAGTAACATTTAAAGGCTTAACTTGGTTAATTAGGTTAACTAGGCAGACTAGGATGATTAGGCAAGTTATTCTATAATGATGGTTTGTTCTGTAGACTATCGGAAAAATATATATAGCTTAAAGGGGCTAATAATTTTGTCCTTAAAATGGTTTAAAAAATTAAAAAACTGCTTTTATTTTAGCCAAATTAAAGAAATAAGACTTTCTCTGATCAGACATACTGTTTGCTCTGTTAAACATCATTTGGGAAACATTTAAAAAAGAAAAAAAAATCAAAGGGGGATAATGATTCTGACTTCAACTGTATATCATTATTCAGACATATTAATAGTTACTTTGTATGTTAATAAATGCTTTATTAACTCAACTTGATGGAGTTTTGTGACCTAATCTAATGTGAGGATGCTTCGTAAATCCCTTATAAATGACAATTAAAGGCTAAGTATCAAATGAAAAATAATCTTTGAAATCTTATCTAAAAAGTTCAATTACTGTACAGTAAAGTTTAAACATTGTCGAATAACAGAGGTGTCAAAAACAACAATATAACAGATAATGAATTCACTATTTGCTAATGCTTAACAGGTTATTCATATAGTGTGCAGTTATTATAAAGTGTTACCGAAATTTCTAATGCTAATCAGGACTGCATTTATTAAATATAATATGTTTTCTTGTCTATAATTCAAATTATGACTAAACAAAAACATTATATGAATAATAATTAACATACCGTGATTAATATGATTAATAACAAATTATTTATTATGCAACTGTATTTATTTATGCAATTTATACGTATACATCTTCATGTGTGTACATTATAAAAAAGGTAACACTATAATAACTATAAATCATTTTTTAAGCATTAGCATATAGTGAATTCATTATCTGTTAAGCATTAACTCTACATTAAAAAACATTAGTAAGCAGTTCATAACAGTATTCTTGACTTAAAAGCACGTGTATAATGTGCTTAATGATTGTACTTTCATACTTGGTGACTGATTAATTTTTCATTACTAAATTAAGTTTTGCATTATTTACAAACCATTTGTATTTAAGAGTAGTTGGGGGGGGGGTTAAGATCGTTCAGAATGAGTTAGAAAATGATTAATAATAATAAACTTTTGAAATTAACATTTATATGTCTTATTATTCAGGCATATAATAATAGTTAATTTGTATGCAAATAAATGCTTTATTAACTCAACTTCATGCAGTTTTGTGACCTAATCTAAAGTCAGGATGCCTCGTAAATCCCTTAGAAATGGTGTTACCAAAAAAACATGTAAGACTGATTTGGTGTGCATCCTTTAAATTGTCAATATGCTGATCTTTTTTCATAAAATGACTACATATTTAACAAGTGAAATTGTTCAGAGTATTTTTAACACCCAACGATTAGCACAACATAAAAAAAGTCTTTATTTAATCATCTTTTTTGTTTGTGTTTCTTTTCAGTAGAACAGGTATGAACCCCTTCCCAATTTCCATCCCACTTGAGCACGAGCATTACTAAATATTGTTTGCAGCCATCCTAAAATATTCAAGTCAAACAGCGCTGGAGTAGATCGGAGGGCGGACAGAGATTGAAAATGGAGAATGACACCACAGGAGGAAGTCAGCATCTGCAGTCTGCATGCTTCTCGGGGTTCAGTCCAAGACAATCATGTAATGTATCATTCATATTGCTGCAATGCTGCCGCTGCAGCCCTCATTTTCTCAGTTGCGGCTGTCCGCGAATGAGAATCCTGCAAACGCTCCCTGTCGTCATGTTCCCCCCATCATTCAACCCACAGTGCTCTTCTTCAATCTGTCACCCAGAGAAATGCTCTGCAACACACACACACACACACCAAACGAATCCAACGGCAAATACAGATTCACAGCAAAACAACGTTTTTACTTTCAATGTAAATCGATACCAATGCTCAACATCTAGTGTGAAAATGAAAATAAAAAGATGTTTTCTTTTAACCTCCCCTTATTTAACCTTGAAAACAGACTGCTGCGGTAATTCTCGACAACACGGCCGTTTATCTTCTAATTCCAAAAGTCATTTTCAGGACTGAATAAAAAAAGGAAAGAAAAACAGGAACATGCATTTATTTGACCTCTTCTTTAGATACTGAATAAAGCATCCAATCCCGGCTCTAAATGGACAAAATGATCATTCATTTTAAAACCTAATCAGCGGAGACCATTAAAGGTAGGTGCGAGATATTTCTTGAGCTATGGCTGATTATCATGCTGAATGAAGGACTTGTTTGGCGATGTCCCAGAGGGGCAGGAGTCATTCTTCAAGGTGACGCACCTCACTAGAGGAATACACTCGCAATTTGCAATTGAAAGGAGTCAAATATACATGGCCATCCTCGGCCAGCCCGGATGGAAGGGCTCCATGTATATTCACAAGCATCCAGATGGACTCTCCCCTTTATCTGGGGAGGCTAAACATGGACACGGATGGCTGACTTTCTGTTTGCGCCTTTAATAAGACAGGCAAATTATCGATAGCAAAAGTACATAAAGGGAGGGTGAGATGAATTAACTCAAAAGGAATGAATAACAGAGCCCTCCCTAAGTGGCCTGCAGGTCTGAAGGAAAGGCCACGATCGCACGAGAAATTAACCAGTCGGTAAAAATCTCATTTTAGAAGGTGAATCTGATAGATTCTCCAAACTTCAGGGTTAGAGGCGAGAACTTCTGACAACTATTTGAATGAGGAAATCCTATTTCGGTCTACGCACAGGCTCTGCCTGGAAGAAATTGGCAAACCATACAGTAATCACCTTATCCATCATGGTAATCCTACATACACAAGAGGCTTTGGGCTGGAAGATTCTTCTCCTCCCTTTTTATGAGAAACATGAAGTCGTATTCTCGTCTGCAGCTCAGGTTTTTGGTATCCCTCGCTCTCCTTTGCGTGACCGGCTGTTGGTGAGGTTAATGTCATTAGCTGTAAGGTAAGCAAACAAAACACACGCTTTATTAGCTCAAGATAAACATTAGCGATAACAATGTGGAGGAATCAGATTTTTGAAAATCCTGAACCATTTCGCTCTTATCACTGTGGCCAAATGCACTTTGCTGAGAAAAGCTTTTCTTGCTGAATTCCACTAGGCTGTCAACCCCGATGTGCCCAGGTGGGTCACCTTGCAGTGCATGCTGGGATTGCCTATAATCATGCTCTTTAATGCCAATATACAGGCTTAGACACAGTTCTTAAACTGACACTAACACCAAAATGCACAAAGAGACATCTGCTGACTGTTGCTTTAATCCGTCCAACATATTTGTGGGTGAGATTATAATCAACATATCTTTGAAATCAGAGAGAATTTTGCATCCAAAAGCAGTATCTTAAACAGAAAATGTCCTCACCTTTATGAGTTTCTGTTAAACACAAAATAAGACATTCTGAATATTGAAAACCAGTATCCAATGAAATACAAAGTACTGTAGGAAAAAAAGTCACTATAAAAGTCAATGGTTGCCAGCTTCTGACATTCTTCAAATATACCTTCCTTTGTGTTCAAAAGAATAAAGAAAATCATAAAGGTTTCAAGCAAGATGTGGGGGAGTCAATCATGGCATAATTGACATTTTTGGGTTAACTATCTGTTTAGGCAACCAGTCAATAACTGTGACGAAATAACGTAATTTTCGTTATTTACTGTAAGTGCAAAAATGGCTTAATTCAATAATTTCTCACAATAATTCACATCTATAAAGACCTTAAAAAACTAAATAAATTAAATAAAAAAATAGTGTTATTAGTCAAATCCATGATTTATTTATTTGTCTGTTGCCAGTGTGTACAAAAGGAACAATTACATTTAATAAGAAAAAATAAAAGACTAACCATTTGTAACTTGGCATAAAATTATGATATTATAAGAAACTATTTTAGAATTTACCTAAATTCATGTTTGAAAGGGTCTGTTTGAAAAAAAAATTCTTTGTGAACTGATATGCCTTAAACAAGGCAGATTTCTATTCTTTTATATGATTCTATACTGTGTTGATTAACTTTGCATTATGCAGTAAATATACATTGTTCTAATGAAAATATCCAACAAAGCTCAAAATGTAACATGCACTGTTACAACTGTGTGCTGATTATCAATTCTGTAATGTGAGAGTTTAGCTCTCCCAATAGGTGCCTCATGATGCCTCACTCTCATTAAAAATAAACAGACATGCATTCAGTGTCAATGGTTATATGACATATGAGCATGATCACACAAGTAACACTGTGATGTGGCTGTATATCAGCATTGGTGGGAGATGTGCGTTGTGTCCCACCAGTGCCAATATACAGCCACATCGCACTGCTACGAGTGTGATATTGCGTTTAAACAACAGTTTGACAGCAAAATCGTGTATATAAGAACGAAAATCAAACACGGAGAGTCTCAAAATCATTTTGTAAGAGGAACTATTTTCTTCTGCCATTCATTCACATCTGCAGCTGACGTCAAAACAGCAGAAATTGTTGCTACTTCTCCAACATCACTTAAGAGTTATTTGAAAGATTCTCTAGCGTAATATCTAAAGTAATGACAAAACAGGAGCGAAAACAGGAGACTCAGACGGCCAGCTTCGGTTTTAAAACTTTTAAGATGAGTCCCATCTTACACTCAACACACTACAATTACTATGGTATAAATACAGCATTACAACATACAAAAGAGAGATCGACTCTTTTGGATGGACAACATCGACCGTCTTTGGTCTGCCCAATGACAAGCTATGGCCGCCGATGCGGTGTCTTTCAGAATTCTACCCTTATGAATAAACTGCATAGTTGCAATCTAAACAACTACATTCTTGTCCAACAGCAGCAATATTTGTCAAACTGTAGAGTGTCCTCTGCTTGTTGCTGTATGTGGGCGGAGTGAAGGGTGAAGAGGCTGGACGAGTGCTGTTACTTGCAGAATATTGCACAGCTATCAGCCAGATTCAAGATCTGTTGTATAAATTCTTTTATATACTTTAATAAATGTTGTTTCATTTTTACTCAAATACCTCAGTTATGTTGATGGAACATTATTTCACTAAAATGTGACATTTTATTTTTGAGCCATTAAAGCCGTTTCCTATGTATAAAACCACTTTCATAAACTCGATTTGTTGCAGACATCAAGGTAGGACATCTCGTCTTTGAGCCACAAACACAATATGATATTATATTTCTACTAGAATATATAATAATTGACTTTACCAAACTCACAATGTAAAAAACACACCCAATGCACTTTCTAAATCATGTCGTAGAAGCAGGGTTAAAGTACGTTTGCAGAATACACTGTTGCTTTGAACTTGACCCTTCCCAATTAAGTAAAATACAGTATGAACAACCCATGATGCACCAGACACACCACTCTCTTCCTTCAGGTAAAACAACACATAATGAGTAGCACTATAAACATGCACAGCTCATTCTTTCCTAATATTCCCCTGAGTTTCTCTTCAAGTCGAAATGCTGCATTTTTACTGATGATATCTGCACGACACTAAAAGAGATTATCTGGCAAGCGGCCGCGATCACGCACACAATAAGAACGCATTAAAACTAATTTAGCTTAAGATTAAGACAAACAGTGACCCCTCACTGAACTGCAGAAAAGAAAATGAAATCACACAAATGCTTTCCAAAGAGTATTCCGCATTAATCCTTACGCGATCTGTTTCCGCTCTACCCTTTTTACACAAAAATAATCTCACACGAGAGAGGAAAAAAGCAACATACAAAATCAATAGGCAAAATGGGAAAATGCTTTTCTGGGTCACATTTGAATATATCTTTTGGAGCTATTGATTTGTTGTTGGTTTTTGTTTGAGTGACCCGGCTCGGACCATTCTTCGCAATTAACACGCAGGGAAAATTAAATTCAGAGGGGGAACTATTACACATGTGGCCAGTTTTATTGGCTAGATAAATGAGCTCGGGCTCTGATACAGAAGGGCGGAGTTCACCATAAGTAAGATTTATAATCTGACTCCAGGAATCAAGTAAATTAATTTTGCTATATTAAACTCAACCTTTAACCCACTCCGACTCTGATTACCATCCGTCCAGACTCGTGCACTTGAGGCCGGAGCAGACAAAGGATTTTTTTTTTTTTGCGGCAAGGTTGGGGGGAAGGGGGCTTGCAAGTGATAGAAAGAAAAAAAGAGAGATTGAGAGACTGATGATATTTCTTCAGCCCTACACTGCACATATCTCTCACCCCATACATGATTTTTCAATTATTCGAGTCGTGCTGGGCCGAGTCAGGGAGCAGAGACTCTTACAGATGAGTAAAGCATTATCACACATGCTGAGACTCTCTGCTTTAAATATTCTACAGTGCCAAGTAGTATCATCCAATCTGCCGTCATAGCACACCTCCAAAACCTTTACTCTCTGGCTGGGTTGGGATGTGCCGAATCCCAACAGAACATTCGTCATTTCACATCACAACTGAAGCGATATTTCTCTCCGACCTCAGCGCCACAGCTGCACGTACAGTGAGGTCCAACAATCTCTGACCACAATGAAAATCTGGGATTTAAATTCTAATTTCAACTTGGAAGTAGACAGTTTGGGGGGAAATACGTTCCCACATTATAAAGGGAATCTTTAACTAATAAGCGGGGCCAGCGAGAATCCGCCAATATCTAAATCTACAGATTTATGTGAAATGATTTTTTAGAGTACAGAAACTAAAAATGTAAGTAAAACAAAATAAACAAATAATCCATTTTGAACTTTTATCAAATGTTTACGATGCAAATCCAATTAGAACCGCACTTGTTTGGTAAAGACAGAAAAAAAAAATACTTTACAAACTGTATTGTACATAAATTATGCAAACATTTGAATATTTATCAATAATATTACGGAAATTAATAAAAAAAACCAGAACTGATATATACAGTTAAAGTCATAATTATTAGCCCCGCTGTTTATTTTTTTTTCCCCAATTTCTGTTTAACGGAGAGCAGATTTTTTCAACACATTTCTAAACAATACTTTTGATAACTCATTTCTAATAACTGATTTATGTTAAATTTGACGATCACAGTACATAATATTTTACTAGATACTTTTCAAGACACTTCTATACAGCTTAAAGTGACATTTAAAGGCTTAACTAGGTTAATTAGGTTAACTAGGCAGGTTAGGGTAATTAGGCAAGTTATTGTATAACGATGGTTTGTTCTGTAGACTATCGAAAAAAATTTGCTTAAAGGGGCTAATAATTTTGACCTTAAGAAATTAAAAACTGATTTTATTCTAGCCAAAATAAAACAAATAAGACTTTCTCCAGAAGCAAAAATATTATCCGACATACTGTAAAAATTTCCTTGCTCTGGTAAACATAATTTGGGAAATATTTAAAAAAGAAAAAAAATCCAAAGGGAGGCTAATAATTCTGACTTCAACTGTATTTACACACATTTTCATGTTTTCAGACTCTAACGGGCTAACAAATCTGTGGATTTCGGCAGGCGCAGGTTCTGTGTGAGCCTGCTAAGGACTTACATCAAAAATGTAAACAAATGTAGTTCTTTTTTTTTATTGCAGAATACACTAGGTGTAGATTACACTAAGTAAGGTAAGATACAGATTTAGAGGTTTGAGTAGCTGTAAGGGACTCTACTACAGTACATCTCTAAAATCAAACTATATGTGTGGATGTAAGATCCATTAGAGCTCATTAAAATAGTAAGTTACTTAATAAAGAATAAGAAACATGGGTTTAATGACTTTAATGTTTTATGGTCCCATGAAATAATGTTAAGTAATACATTTACAATAGCATTTATAAATCTTTGATCAAGTTTTCATTGTTAGCTACCGAATAGGGCTGCACAATATATCGTTTCAGCATTGACATCGCATTGTGTGCATTCGCAATAGTCACATTGCAATGTTGAGTCTGAACTATAGTTGACTAGGAGCTACAGAAATAAATGTAATTACTGTATTTATACAGAATCTATATGATTTAAACAAAAAATAGGTTTTCTCACTTAGAATTGTTTTGACCTATTTCATCTGAAAAATGCTTTTCAAAATTGAGGACAAGAGTGGGTGTTGCTCAAGAGTGCTCAATAATGTTGCTCAATAACTTTGATGAAAGGTGATGATCCACTTCAAATGTTGACTACTGTGTAAATTTATTTTACTATCTGCCAAGGAAGCAAAAACAAAATAAAATAAAACTATAGACATTTTAACTAATAAAACAAAGACAGAGGCATGTAACACAAAAACTTTGAATTTACAATGAAAACTAAAAAAGTAGTTTAAGAAGATATATAAATGAGTGATTTATGCAAATTTTTCCGGGTTAGTTTGTATTAACTAATGATGTTAATTAACGTGTACCCTAACATAAAGGTTACTGAGATATGTACTGTAAAAACAATTTGTATGTAACAAAAAATACTGTAATTAATAGTATCTCAAGATCAATAAATCAATTAAAGCATAACATGTAATTAATTAATAAATATTTGTAAAACATTTTTGCAAAAATATGTAACAACTTGCCCCAACCAAAACCAAAAACAAAACAAAAACAATTATAAAAATAATTTAGCATTTGCTGTGTAAAACATATGCCGGAATAGTTGGTGGTTCATTTCGTTGCGGCGACCCCTGATAAATAAGGGACTAAGCTGAAGGAAAATGGATGAATGAATGAAAAATAATTGAATTAATTGTAATTTGTGCACTATAGGCTGGTCATCAAGAAAGCTAACACACGTTTTTGCTAAAACAAACAAACAAAGGGATTAATCAAACCACCATTTACTAGCAGCCTCATACTCTGGCACTGGTTGACTAACCCATCCACACACATACATCAGCAGAATAAAGTGTTAAGTTACACAAAGATTGGAGCTTTCTCCAGTAAGGGCCTCTGAAGTTGACAAAGATGGAAAAGGTGCTTGAAATTCAGAGGATTTCCGAAACCTTAAAGCTTTCAATAATTCATCTTGTATCTGTAAAAGGGAAAGGGAGAAAGTGAAGAGAAGGAGAGGCAGAGGTCTGGGGTTCGTACTGGTGAGCTGTGAGGCTGTTACCTCCACTCCGTTAAGCAGAAACAGAGACAGCAATAAATAGCTCTTTATTTGTTCCACTAGATTGTTCTACCATTCAAGCTCAACTTAATCGCTGGCCAACCAGTAAACATCTCTGAGCCTTTAATTACAGTGGTGTACTCATACAACGATGTTTAATAAATGGATTATGGCACACATTGAAATATAATCTTTAAATAGGAAACAGTTCACATTGTTTAAACTGCAACTTGAACCAGTAAGACTATACCTTTTTTTGATCAGGGGAGAACGGGGTTAGTTTTTACACTTTTTAATGCAGTGAATATTTCTCTTGCAAGATTCAGCTTTGAAAGTCAATGTCTGCATAGGTTCACACTGCACCTTGAAGCTGAATAAGAGAAATTATTAGAAATTATACATTTCTAAACAATAACATTCATGGAGACTCACTCTGACCTGATCATCTGAATCAGTAAGGTATTAACTATGGACTAGCTTTGACCGATTCATTTGAATCAGCAAGTTGTTAACTGTAGATTCACTCTGAGCAGATCATTTGAATATACTGATTAAATGATCCGCTCAGATTAGATCTACAGTTAACAATTCGCTGGTTCAATAAATTGGTCAAGGTGAAAGAATTACTTACTCTGAACAGAACGTTTGAATTAGTGATTTGTTAGGAGTAGACTAACTCTGAATGGATCGTTTGAATCAGTGAATCTTTAACTGGAGACTTACTCTGATGATAACACTTGATCAATTAATCAATGATGATAATTATTTTATTACAAGTCTGTAAGACATATTTCAGTTAATATTTAGGTTATTTACTAAAATATATCATTTAAATCGTTTATGGAGCTGAATAAAGTAGTCTGTATAAAAAAGGCCAAATAAACCTGTGCAAACAATCTAGACATTATGAACAAATTATTTAACAAAAGATGATACTGCAGTAAAATATTTGTAGTCTTTTAATAAGCATGATGTGTACAAGATAGAGAGGGTATGAACAATTAATTGTTTGTTTTGAAATTTGTGAGATGGAATTTGTCCAATAATAAACCCAAAATACAGGTGGTTGTTGTCATGCGGTGAACTCAGCCAATCGTGTACCATCAGCATCGTCATCGAAGCTCCAGCAGTCGCTCTTCAGATGCTGCACAGGCTGAATCAGTCGTCTGATCTCGGAGCGCTGTTGCGGTACTTTGATGCCACATGTGACAGTCACGTGGTGTTGGCGCAGCATCAATGCGGTCAAAATTTCTAACCGGCATGCACCGATTTAAGACAGATTTCGATCGATCTGTGCAGCGCTGCATGAAGTCGAACGCACCTATTACCTACAGACTCGCTTTGACCGATTCAATTGAATCAGTACGTTGTTAACTGTAGATTCAATCTGAATGGATCATTTAAATCAGTATGTTGTTAACTGTATACTCACTCTGAACGGAACATTTAAATCAGTGAGTTGTTAAGTGTAGACTCACTCTGAATGGATGGAATGAATCAGTTAATTTCTAACTGGAAACTCGCTCTGACCTGATCATTTGAATCAGCAAGATGTTAACTACGGACTCGCTTTGACTGATTCATTTGAATCGGTACATTGTTAACTATAGATTCAAATCTAAACAGATCATTTGAATCAGTATGTTGTTAACTGAGTACTCACTCTGAACAGATCACTTGAATCAATGAGTTGTTAACTGTAGACTCACTCTGAACGAATCATTGGAGTGAGTTAGATTATAATTAAATTCATAAAATTCACAAACTAATTGTTCAGAGGGATTTGTTAACCTATTTAACAGGCTAACTAGAAATAATTACATTTCAAAGAGTGGTATCACACCTCTGTGAGGGGGACAAAACAGCTTATTACTCAGCTATATTTATGAAATTAAGTAAACACTACAATAGGATTCTTTTCAAAATGCACTTAAAAAATACATTGTTATGATCCACCATTGCTGTCGTGACAATATATGAAACCCTCTAACTTCTTACCCTACTAGTGAAAACGCAAGAGAATGGTATGCAGACAAATTTAAATCGACTGGTAAAATTTAAGAAAAGCCTAGTGAGCCCAGCTTGACCCGACCCCCAAACACCACTGGCGATGAATCCCACGGATGTGCCTTTGAAATCCACCAAAATATTGTCAACATGGCCACAATCGATAAGCATCACGCCATGCCACTCGCTGCAACCTTTTTGAAGTCGCTATTAATCTGAGGCGAGAAATCAAAGCTTCTAGTCACTTCTCATCTCCTCTGTGTGCCCTTCTAGAATATTCATAAATGATTTTTGAAGTCTTTTGTAATTCATTGTAGGGAGACAAAAAAAGAACGCACTCATCCTGGCCTTTAAGTGCAATAATTCCATTTCTTCTTTGCTATGTGCCCTGTCGATAGCATTCATAATTGATAGCTCTCTGGAGCGCCTCAGGACACATTAAGTTTTATTCCTCTCGTTCGTCAATATATCTGACCAGGTAGATTTCATTATTGACGGCCGCTGGCCACATTGTGTTGTATAATTAAGTTCAACTTCAAAACTTCAAACTCTCTTTCCGTTCGCCCTGCGCGCGAGCTTCAACAGGAAGCGTTTGAAATGACCGCTTGGCGCTCTTAATTTAAACTGCTGTTTCATTCCTCTCTGTGGGTGTCTATTTTATTGTTAAAGGTCACCCTCATTTGTCCGAGCCAACAAAGGCAGCCCTTAAAGTTGCGGGTGCTTTTTGACAGACAGTGGCCCTCTGTAAGTGATGGCCTTAAGGACAGGCATGGCACTGAGACACTCTCTCTCCACAGCGAGGGAAATAACAGATAACAAATCACACAAACCCACACTTCTCTTCCTGGCATGATTGACGACTTCACAGAGGGCACAACTTTTCAATGTCCTCAGATTAAAAACCCCTCAAACAAATGAGAGCTAAAAATACTAGCCCAAGGCGCTGGGAGGGAGGACCGCCGCTCACACATATCTTTAAAAGAAAGAAGGCTGATATGTGACTTAAAGAAAGAATATATGTTAGCAAGAAACTTGGGGAGAAATATAACACTTCGTCCCGATCGCTCAGTCATTCAGATTAGAAATCTCCAGCGAGCGCACCTCAAATCTGATCTAACGTTTATTGAAGCTGCTTTTTCGAATGCATTTCTAAACTGACCTCATGCTTTAAGATTCACAAAAGGGGGGGAAATGATCTATAGCTGGTTATTAAAAAAGTTTGATTTTACTGGTATCACATGACCTTAGCGTATATGACCTCTATTTTCACAAATGGCACAGGTCTCTTTTTTTAATAGAGTCATGGTGAGCTATATATCCCTCAGTTGCTCTCATAAAGCAAAGCAACCGCCTGACTAATACCTTCGCATTTGCAGAGTGCTTGTTTTTTTTCTTTTCCTTTCACTCTCAAATGAATGATTCCGCACATACTCAAGCGCACAAAACAAAACTCGAAATGGCTCGTTTTCTAGCCAGATTTATTGATAGGCACATTTCTCGTCTTCGCACTATATTTTAGTTCAACCCAAATTGAAAATTCTGTTAGTTAATCAACCTCATGCTGTTCCAAACTTATAAGTAACTTATCTTTGAAACACAAAGATTTTTGTAGTAAAATCCAAAGATTTCTGACCCTCCAATGAAATTCTGTTCACCCAAAACACAGCATTTGCAAAAGAGGCACACTCACTTTATATGATAAACGGATACAGTATGAATCACACTTTTATTTAAATTTAAACATTGTCCAGAGCACAACATAGAGCACTCAAATTGGGACTGGGGAGCAGAAGAATGCTTGATAAAAGACGTCAGGATATAATTTTTTTATTATTATATTAATGTTCCTTAATAATGCTATTAACCTACGAATGAATAACCCATAAAACAAATCACTATTAGACATTTTATTGTTTTTCTGTGGTAACTTACTGGCAGCAATGTTACCGCAACTGCCCCTTTACAGTAACTTACCTGTAAATGTGTTTTACAGTAGCAGGGCCCTACCATGATTTAATTTTACAGTAAAATGGCCTTACCACAACTTGTTTTTATGGTAAAAATAGATTTTACTGTATTTTTACATTATTTTTTTATTTTATTTTACAGCACTTTCACTGTAATCTAAAATTTTACACTAGTAGTACAAAACCTTTATTTTTAATATTTACTATTGAATTCAATAAATTTCAAACAAGTGACTAATTTACTCGTCATCTGTATCATTTTTGTCTTTAGCTACAGTAGCAGTACTTGATTACTTTAGTTACAGTAGAATAGCGCAAATGGGGTATATGCACACAGACTTTTAATTTTCAGCCAGCCAGCCTCAGAGCTTCCAATGTCTTTTCATTACAAAATCATTACATTTAAGATTTGTTTTTTTTTAAAAATCAATGTTTTTCACTGCCTGATAGATATTTGATATAAAGTGGGTCTCAGACCGGACAAGAAGCACAGCATTAAATTACATTTTTCCCTGCCATCTCTTTAAAATATAAAAATTTCTTTTACCTCAGTTTTTTGAATAGAGTTTCTGCGCTAGCCTGCTGGTACTGACTGTGCTAGCAGTTACACGGTCTATCATCTTCTTTTTATGCTTGAACAACTCAATGAATGCTTACGTTTATTTAACTGATTGTATTTTAATTACATTACGATGTCAATGCTGTAAAAGGAACCTTATAAAATTTTAAATAGTCACAGAAACCTTTCACCGGAAGTTTATCGTTGGCTGGAAAACATTAGCTGTACATATAGCCCATTCCTAATATGTAGTAAGTTACTGTAAAAGTTTTAAAAATACACACAATGCAGTGCATATTACAGTAGTGAACTGTAAAGAATGTGTGTGGTATTTTAAAGAGCTTTTTTGCAGTAAATAACTTTAAAATCGTGTACTGTATGCAAAAAAAAAAATACTTTCAACCCTTATTTTGACTTTCTTTATAAAATGTCTGATATTAAAGGATTAGTTCACAAATTAAAATATTTTAGATGTCATCCAAGAGCTCTCTGACCCTCCATAGACAGCAACGATCCTGAAATGTTCAAAGCTCAGAAATGGGACCAAAATCATTGCCAAAATCCTCCATATGTATTCTGCGTCAGAAAAGGGTGTGTGTTTACTATGGGCAATATGACACTTTTCTTAAGCAACTGTACTGCCAGTAGTAAACATGCAGCATGACCTGTCGTTTAAGAAAAGACAAAGGCAAAAAAAAGGTGTTTTTAAAGCTGTTTGGCATACAAGAGTGTTCTTAAAGCTTCATATGATTACAGTTGAACCACTAATGTTTTAACTGTTTTGGTTCCTTTTCTAGATTTTGAACATCTCGGGACCATTGCTGTCCATAGAGGATAATGGAAACCTTGGATCCAAAATATCTTAATTTCTGTTCCAAAGGTCTCTGGGGATTGGAACAACCTGACGGTGAGTAATTAAAAACAGAATTTTCATTTTTGGGTGAACTAAATGACATTTTTCATTTTAGGTGAACTAAAAGTTCTGACGACGACTTGTCAGAAGGTGATAATTATGGAGCATGAGGTATTTTAGCGCATCAATAAATCTTACAAATAATTGTTAATAACAGGTTGAAGAAATGTATGAGCACAGAAAATAATCAGACACAGGTATGTCTACTCCTGGTTAAATTTGGCACAGTTCAACAACAAACAGGTCAAATGTCATTCAGGCAGAAAATTGTATATATCACTGAATATGACAATTTCATTTGAAAGCATCAGAGTCCAGTAATCGAAAATGACAGAAGCAAACAAAGCATCAATCATGGCTGACCTTTTGGAGCTTTATTATCCTATACTGGATGTACAAGGAAATCTCAAGGCCTCTGTTACACCAAACCAGCAGAGAAACAGTCACATCAAAGGCTGAATTTACTCAAAGAGAACATGAAAAGGACAAAAGATTCGTTCATGAAATACAAAATACACTCATGTTCTTTAATCAAAGATCATTTTGTGTCAAGTATTATGTTTTTATATGTGGGACCTAAAAGTCTGAAGTCCAGAAAAATATTGTTATGCTCAATATCTGCAGAATACTAATATTTTATTAATAGTTACAGTATTTATTAGTACTACACAGTATTGGTTGATATTAGATTTAGACATGGTGAGTTCACACCAGACGCGGATGAAGCATCAAGCGCGAGTGATTTACATGTTAAGTCAATGCAAAGATGCATATAGACATTCTGCGACATGGTTCGCCTAAACGAGGCAGCGCGAATTTGCTTGAGTTGGAAAATCTGAACTTTAGCGGACATTTGCGCCACATTAACCAATCAGGAGCTTGCTCTTGTAGGGGTGTGATTATGACGTAGCGTCTGCAGTTGTTGTCCCGAGAAGAAATCCTCTTGCCAACACCAGACAACAGCTCATCAAACAGGCTCAGCTCAGTCGGACGAATGAAACAAATTTGACACGCAAATGATACGAGTAAACCAAAAATCTTCACGCGTCTAAATACGTGTGAATATCGTGATTTATTTGCGCAAGATGCATCAAGTGTAGACACAGCATGAGAGTGATGTTATTTATGTATGTGTGTATGTATGCATGTACAGTTAAAGCCAAAATGATTAGCCCTCCTACAAAATTTGTATTATTTTTCAAATATTTCCCAAGTGCTTATTAATGGACAGACATAATACATGATATAAAACATAATAGTTTAAATAACCAATTTCTAATAACAAATTACTTTGCAATGATGACAGTACTTACTATTTTCTAGTTATTTTGTAAGATATTAGTGTTCAGATTAAAATGCCGTTTAAAGACTTAAATAGGTTATAGGCAAGGCAGGTTAATTAGGCAAGTCATTGAACAACAGTGGTTTGTTCTGCAGCCAATAGAAAAAAGCTTTAATTTATAACTAATTTTAAAATTATAAAACGAAATTACTCTGTTAAACCTATTTAGAAATATTGGAAAAATCATTAACGTTTTAAAGGACAGCTAATCATTTTGCCATCAACTGTATATATATGAATGTATTAAGGCTTCACGATTTTGGAAAAATCTGACATTGGGATATTTTGTTTTGCTGCGATATATATTGCGATATGACTCTTAATTTCTTCAAATGTTTTGAATAGCTCTATTTGAAAACATTTTTAATAATTTACATCAACCGGGATGATGAAGTTTTTTCTATGCAGTGCATCTGCAAAAATACAATAAATTACAAGCATATATAAATACGACGTATCAAACATTTTAAATAAAAAGTTAAATAAACAGGGAGTCTAGCAGTTTTCAAGTACAGAAATTGAACAATTAACGTAAAATAACATGGTCATCATTGTATAAATCATTTTTTTAAATAATATTTTAAAATATTTTAATCTTTAATAAATAATCTAATCCTGCGATGTGACTATTGCGCATACACACATTGCAATATCAATGCCCAAATGATGTGTTGTTCAGCCATAGAATGTATGAATACATGTCTTTATTTTATTGTTTGTAATTATGATATTAATTATTATAAATATTATTATAATTAGACTAAAACCCCCTGATCATTTCAATTTAATATTAATAATAATTATATAACATAAAATACACAATCATTTTTACATTCCATTCATTCATTCATTCATTTTCTTGTCGGCTTTGTCCCTTGCGGGGTCGCCACAGCGGAATGAACCGCCAACTTATCCAGCACGATTTTACGCAGCGGATGCCCTTCCAGCCGCAACCCATCTCTGGGAACTTCCACACACACATTCACACTCATACACTATGGACAATTTAGCTTACCCAATTCACCTGTACTGCATGTCTTTGGACTGTGGGGGAAACCGGAGCACCCGGAGGAAACCCCCGCGAACCCAGGGAGAACATGCAAACTCCACACAGAAACGCCAACTGACCCAGCCCAGCCGAGGTTCGAACCTGCGACCCAGCGACGTTCTTGCTGTGAGGCAACAGCACTACCCACTGCGCCACTGGGTTGCCCTTTTACATTCCAAACGGATGGAAATATTGTTATTATATATTTGAAAATATTATCAGTTATCACTATACATTTATCTGTTTCCCATTCATTTATTTAACATACACTTACTTGTTTATTTGTTTTCATTTATTTATTTATTTGTCTGCCCTGCATTGAGTTCTATTTCACTAAAGAAACAAAGAAAAAGCTGCAATGTTTCTCTAAGTTTTAGCTTCCATATGCACACGAATGACTATAAACTGACCGAACCAAGAAAAAAAAAGTGCAACATTCACACAAAGAACGGCCGCTCACACATTCACATATTAGTGACAAACACACAGACAGTTCTGTTTACTGTCTGGTGTCAAACTCCAAACAAAAGCGTGTAGGGTTCAGAGAAAGTTGACTTTCCAAACGTGGGCTCACACCAGTACGACACATATTTCTCTTTCATGAGCAAGCGCTTTACTGCCGTCTCCCTTTCTGCGCTTTGATTAAATGCCCAGTGCGGCGGTTATGGACGGTCTACAGGCAGCACATCTGGACTTGTGTTTAATTTCATGTCAGGGTAGAACAGGAAGCACCTGTCTAGATGAAACCATTTCAGGGGAGCAAGAAAAAAAAACACACATTCATCCATCTGTGGTGGAAACATATGTCAGAGTTGTCACATTTAAAAGAATATCAACAAACACAGAAAATCTAAATTGCTTTCGAAAAGCCAGTCTTCGAAAATTAACACACATTTCGTTTAACCTAATGTTATCGCATCTGTCCGATTTGCGGCTGAATGAAATCCATTCTCACGGCCCGAGAGTTTGAAATCACGGTGAAATAAAACTTCCAGATGTTGGTTACTCTACATTACCAAATTAAAGGATCTAATTCTGACTCCATCAGTGAGCTGTAGGATCTCAAACAACCGCAGCTGTGTGTTACACAAAGAGCAAGAACTGAAGTCTAATAGCCATCAAGCTGTTCAGCACATGTTGATGTCCGTGATGACGAGTGTTTTTATTAAATAAACCAAGTACTGATGGAAGAGTCACATTCAGAGGGTAAAAGAATCTCATTTAATAACTTCCAGTTCCTATTTATGCAATTTGAAGCAAATTATATTTATATATTGCAATAACCATTAGGAATTCAATATGTTGTTGGTAACACTTTACAATTAGGTTGTATTAGTTGTTGTTGGTTCATGTATTTACTAACATGAACAATCTATGAACAATACATTTATTATGTATTCATCTTTGCTAATGTTTGGTAATGGTAATAAAGTTGTTCATTGTTAGTTCATGTTAACTCACAGCGCATTAACTAATGTTAACAAGCACAACACTGGATTTTAAAGGGGTGGTCCAGAGTGTATTTTTTAGGCTTGGTTGTGTTTATAAGATGCAAAGCAATGTGTGCTCATACTTAATTTGTAGAAAATCACATTATTTTTTCATATATCTTACTTTGATTATATATAGCTACTCATAATGTGCTGTGATTTGCGAATCGGCACGTCACCATGTCACGCCCCTACAAGCTTTTGCGCTGTGTAAACAGTAGCTGTTAGCCGTATCAGTTGCCTGAATCCGACAGAAAATGAAGAGGACACAGCTGAACCTCATGCCTGCTCTCTAAAATAAATTCTAACAAGTGTCTTTCACGTATATTCGGAATAAGCGTGTAGGTTATATAAAACATTCACATATCTTTTGCGAGTTTGTTATTTGAAATGTAGAAGGTGAAAGGAAAGTGGCCGCATAGAGAGACACTGCACGCGCTACTGAAGATTGTGGGTGTTTGCAGCAGTTTGACTGATAAATATGAATTTGTAGCTAAATTGTAAGCATTGCCAAAAAGCATTTTTCGTTGTTTACATCCTTGTTTACGTCCTCGCTACAACATAGCGTTAACGCTAGAAATAGTGGATGTAATAGATCGATTTTAACAAATAAAAATATTTGCATATTGTGGCTCACAATCCACAGCTTTGTCGGTTGTAGGAGTTTTTAGTCGAATCAGGACTGAACTGGGAGAGATTCTGGAAGCCGTCCTTTGTCAAATTCTAGCTATATGTATTTTTTTATAATTCTCTTGAACATAATTAAAATGAACTTGTAAGCACTTCTATCTTTGTTTCGTGTTCTTTGGGAGCCCAAATACAGAAACAGAAGACGCTCTGTGGAAGTAGCAGCGTTTGGACTGCATTTTAGCTTTCTCTGTTATAACATCACAGCGCCTCTGGCCATGCCCCTTTGCGTGTGTGGGTGTGTGCGCGTGTTGAATGTAACCTGAAGTGTTAGTGATTTAACTAGCCGGGATGTATTTTTTGTAGTCCCCAAACTTCGTTCGCTGTAGGCTTTGCTAAGCTAATGCTGTAAAAGCCAATGTCTCCCTTTGCATTGAACTTTGAGCGTATTACATTCAGAGATGTTGTGTATGTTTATACAGCTACAGTACATTACACATAAACTAAAGTTTTAAATATGATATCGTAGTGGACCACCCCTTTAATAACGTATTAGTAAATGTTGAACTATTATTAATAAATACTGTACAAGTGTTGTTCAGTATTAGTTCATGTTAGTAAATACATTAACTATAAAGAAACCTTATTGTTAAGTGTGACCATAATATAATGATCAGCTGAATGATATTGAGGATATTTTTTAAATGATCATATGACATTGAAGACAGGAATAATATTTTTGATGGTAAAATTAGTTTTGACATCAAGATAAGTTTGAATAAACAAGTTTTTACTATATATTTTGATTAGCGCGCTTCAGGAAAGCTCATTTGCGTTTATTATTTATGCTTTTATTTGTAGTTCTTAAAATGCTAAGCACATTTACAAGAAATCTACAAGTCTTTTTTAAAAATATTATACTTTATAATAATTATTCTACAAACACAGCCGGCCCTACCTATAAGCGAACTAAGTGGCTGCTTAGGGCCTCGCCGCCACTAGGGGGCCCATAACCCGCTTCCTAGCTGAAATAATTTTTATTTGCATTTTTCAAATTATTTTTATTGACAGTGCTTTAGTGCTTAAATATTTATACATTTTCACTGAAAAGAAAAAAAATCATAACTTTATTAAAGTTGAAATTGTTTTTGTATGAAAATCATGTGATCAATAGGAAGCTCGTAGCATCTCATTTCTCATATGTGTTTTGTGCTCTTCCAAGGAAACCTGCAAGACCGACCGGTCGCCACAAGAACGCGAGCCCGTGCATGGACACAGCCATGGCCTTTGCTTCAATGCCTGCCATTATATACCTGATTTATTTTGGAAATTGGACCGCGAAAATGAAACAAAACTAACGTTCTTCTTCAGACGTAAAAACTGAGGGGAAAAATGACGACGAGAAGAGACAAGCACAAAATCATTTTAAGCATCGTTTTTAAGTGCTAATGATTATGTTAAAGACATAATCTAGTAGCACATTTATTGAAAATAGGCATTTTTAGTCTAAAACCCATTTTACTAAAATGCAATATTGAAGCGTCTTACACTGACATATTTTGCACACTGGTAATATTTTTTTCCTAAGACATGTTTATAAAAGTTATGTCCTAATTGAATTAATCATAGTTTAATATAAGCTCTGAACCCTGCATCTCAAATGTAAGGAACAGGGAAGGTGACTGAAGGAAATAATAAAGTTTGTGTTTGGGTATTAACATTAACCCAGTATTTGTTGCTTCCCTTTTTTCTCTGTTTATTCTATGAATATTTTTCATATTTACTTTATATAATTTGCTTATTAATTTATTATTTATGAATCAATCTTTATTATCTTTATCTTTATAACATTAATGTTAATTGTTTTGTTGTTGTTTTCTTGAGGTTTTTATTGAGTTCAGAATGTATATTTTATTACTAAGTAGTGCATTTTCACTTTTGGCTAATTATTACTCAGTGTCTTTCATTGCAGGGTTTTTACTTTTGGAATTTATTAAAACAAAAACAAAAAACTCAACCTAGAATCTTCAATCTGTTTGGCAAATTAATAAAATATGTTTTAAACACACCAGAAGGATGCAAAGTAGGAATCACTGGTACCGTTATTAAAGACAGTTTAATTCTTCATTTTTGAAGCTGCTAGTTGACAAAAACAGTGCTGTTTTAAAATGTCCAAGTCATTCAGAGAGTTATTAAGTAGAAGATATCAGGCTTTACTTTTCTGTTTCATTGATTGTATTTAATAAGCAATAAAGTCATTGTGGGGCGGTTTGCAATGGCAATACTCCACTATTTAGAGCAAGGTAGGGTCTCAAAATCATTCTGCTTAGGGCCCCTAAATGTACAGGGCAGGCCCTGTCTGCAAAGATATACTGTAATAAACTGATCAAAACTAATTTTAGAATGTTAGAAAAAATGTTAGTGTTTTAACAATTATTATCGAGCACAACTGATTTTAATAAGTTATAATAACATTTTGAATAATAAGCTAACATCAAGAGGTTTAACACTTTTTGAGATTACTGGAGGCTTGACTCTTTTTTTGAGCTCTGACATTTTTGTATTCATGTTCCAACATCTAATAAAAAGCCTGGAATTCCAGGAACTGCCATAGAAGGCTCATTATTAATGTTCATCATTTTAAAATTAAATGTTAAATATGCACATATGAAAGTGGTGTTTGCGTGCATGTGCTATCTCTATGGAAAAAAAGGAGAAGAAAAAAAAACACATTAACAGTTGTAGCTTCTGTCTCTGCTTCACGTAAAAGCTGCTTCCATGAACTGTCACAATTGGAGAGGTAAAGTCCAGGAGGCAGAGGCCTTGCCTGACCTCTCTCAGTTTGCATGTAGATCTGCGCCTCTGTTACGAAGCTCCACTTGCCAGGCCTCATTAGTTTCACTTCTCGGATAGAGCGAAGCCCACTGGCCTTGTCCAGGCTTGCTGTGATGCTTTCCGCTCCGATTTATTCATTTGTTTATTTTTCCGCCACAGCATTAAACTTCCTGTCAGTTATCTGGATGGACATGTGTCTGAGACACCTGGTCCTGCAAGTGGAAGTGCATTTATTCGGCTTCTGAAATGACATCTCAAGTTAAGCATCTAACAAAATGCAAACAGGTATAAACACCCCAAGGCCTGGACTAAAGACTTCAATGAACCCTGAGAGTGAAAGAAAAATATCTGGCGCTTAGCAGGAGACCAATGTGAAAACTGCAAAAATTAGACAACTAGGTGTCCATTTCAGGCTTAAAATTCAGTACAATTAGCGTATGAGTTCATCTTCGGATTTTAATCATAGTAGTCTAAAGCAGATACCAACAATGGAAGTCTAAAGTTTCTAAAACAGTGCTTAAGTCAGCCATCTTAAAGGGATAGTTCACAAAAAAATCAACATTTACTCATAATTTACTTGTGCTCAAGTTATTCCAAACTTGAAAGAGTTTATTTTTTCTGCTGAACAAAAATAAGATATTTTGAAAAATGTTGGCCACCATAAAATTCATAATGATCTTATTGTAGTGAATAAATACTATGGAAGCCACTTGAAACCAACAATGCTTTTGTTGATCAAAATTGTTCTTTAAAATATCCTTGTTGGTGTTCATGAGAGAAACGAGAATCAAACAGGCTTGGAACAAGTGGAGAGTAAGTAAATGATGACAGAAGTTTCATTTTTTTAGGTGAATATCTTTTTATGGAGTGACTTCAATTTTGTGGTCACACACAGAATAATAAATTAGATTCACTCTTGGATTTAAATGCAACTGTCAGCCCTAAACCATTTTTGTTATTAACAACAAGGCACACTAAATATTTTGTCTCCAGCTGGCTAAAATATATAAAGTCAGAGATTTTTTTAATAAAAAGTGCATACAGACAGCAGTTTTTAACCATTGCAGCATCTTTTCTTTGAGGTTAAAAGCAGAAAGGGTTTACTGTATGTGTCCAATAAAAACTCGATGATTCCGGCCTGTCCTGACTTGTCGTTTCTAATAGAATGTGCTTCAGAACTCCATCATGACTAATAATAACTGAGGGATAGAGATTAAAATATCACACACATACACACACACCCTCCTTCCCCCTTCATCACGTCCAACTCATCACCTTGCTGATCAATAAATTAAAGACTCCATTTTTAATAGAGTGCTTATCTGAATTTCTGCATGCTGAGCCTGCACTTCCAGTGTCCATTACGCAGCCAATGTGCCACCTGGGGAATCATGTGAGATAGGATTAAGAAAACGAATCATATAAAAAAAACACTCTTAGAAGAACAACAGCCACCAAGAGTGTCCCAAAACTGATTTTTGAGTTGTGGTTTATTTGAAACTTCTAGCTCATTTGATTTGCATTAAAGCTGAAGTGTGTGATTTTTAGGTTCAAATACTTTAGTTCAGCATAATATGTGAAGAAAATTATTATTAAGCTATTTGTTGATTGATTCTCTTCAAAACCGTAAACACAATGGCAGTTTAAAACATGTTGAGCATTTCAGAATAGCAACAGCTCAGCCAATGGTGTGAGTAAGGGGGTGTGGATATTTGATTGGCTGGCCAACGGCAGAGCAGAGACTTTTTTCTAGAAAAACTGTTCAAACAATGACATTTTGTGAATTTAAAATTGTAAAAACAGAGTAGTACAACATTTACAATTGTATTTACTTTATGTCTGTTAAAAAATATACGCACTATATACCATTTCAACCATGTAATTTCATTTATTTATAACTTTTTGGCTAAAAATCTTTCATAATAACATATTTTAAATGCACTTTTTTTATAGTGTTTACACTGTTTATACTAAAATCAGCACATGACCTACTAGTGATTGCGTTGCTACACTTTTATAATCTTCACTTACAATCTACACTCACCGGCCACTTTATTAGGTACACCTGTCTAACTGCTTGTTAACGCAAATGTCTAATCAGCCAGTCACATGGCAGCAACTCAATGCATTTAGGCATGTAAAAATGTTCAAGACGCAGTAGTTGCAGTTCAAACCGAGCATCATAATGGGGAAGAAAGGTGATTGAAGTGACTTTGAACGTGGCATGGTTGTTGGTGTCAGACGAGCTGGTCTGAGTATTTCAGAAACTGCTGATCTACTGGGGTTTTCGCATGCAACCATCTCTAGGGTTTACAGAGAGTGATCCAATAAAGAGACAATATCCATTGATCGACAGTTCTGTGGGTACAAATGCTTGTTGATGCCAGAGGTCAGAGGAGAATGGCCAGACTGGTTCAAGCTGATAGAAAGGCAACAGTAACTCAACACATCAAACCTTGAGGCAGATGGACTACAGCAGCAGAACGCCTGTCAGCTAAGAACAGGAAAACGAGGCTACAATTCGCACAGGCTCACCAAAATTGGACAATAGAAGATGGGAAAAACGTTTCCTGGTCTGATAAGTCTCGATTTCTGCTGCGACATTCGGATGGTAGGGTCAGAATTTGGCATCAACAACATGCATGGATCCATCCTGCCTTGTATCAATGGTTCAGGCTGGTGGTGGTGGTGTAATGGTGTGAGGGATTTTTCTTGGAGCACCTCGTGCCCATTAGTACCAATTGAACAACGTGTCAACGCCACAGACAACCTGAGTATTGTTGCTGACCAGGCACGTGAACACATAGGGCTCAACCTATGCAGTGTACATGCCCCTTTGAGTCTGGGTTATAAAATGCCCTTCCAACTTCCAAAATGAACGCAAGTGCCCCCCCAACCCCTGCTCTTCAGTTCACAATCTCTACCCAACCCACGCAACTCCAACCACCCCCCTCAGTTCGCGATCTCTACTACAATCAAGAATTAAGGCAGTTCTGAAGGCAAAAGGGGTCCAACCTGGTATTAGTAAGGTGTACCTAATAAAGTGTCCGGTATTGTACAGTACATTAGTGTATTTAAACATGCTTTACAACCAAATAAAGTAATGTGGCCCAAACCTTCTGTGGCATTCAACAAAGTAAGGTCAATTTAAAAGGAAGCTAATAATCCCTTCAGATTAGATGTGTAAGCGTGACATTTAAACAAAACTCAAGTGTTACTCTATTAAAATAAAGCCAAGCCATCTAATGTGGCGGTGAGGGGTAAACTTTAAATTGTGGCATTGACTGTTTTCATGTTTTATTTGACTGATTTACTTTAGATTTACATCCTACGCTACGCTTTAACAGAACTAACCCATTGGTCTGTCAGAGGCGGTTGGTTTTAGCACAGATAGGGCGGAAACGTCTCCGTCAAGGTCAGCCTTCAGAAAACAGCTAGACGCTGCCACACTTTTGTCTATTTAGATAAAAATGGCCGCATTCATTGTGTCTCAGATAAAGCTTAAAAGACAGAATGGAGGAGACAGAGAAGGAAAGAAAAAAGAAACATTGGCACATCCTGGAGATTTTCTGCTGAACATTTTATCTGTCCGTGACGAATTCTAGTGCTCACTCACCACTTTTGATATTTTTTCTTTTCCTTATCTTGCGTCTCCCCGCCGCACGACTCGCCACTTTGGAATAATGTGCCACATCTGTAATGACATTGCTTTTGTGTGGCAGATTACGCCTGTATTTTTTGGCCCTCGTCAAATTGAAATATGAACACTAGCGCGTCTTGGTAGATTCGCACTATATAATGTCGAAATAAAGCCAGTGCCAAAGCCATCTCTGAGGAGAGCGCTGAAGCTGCCAGAGAGATGTACATGGGCTAGAAATACACCTTTAACATGATCTCTCCCTGCCTTTGATCTGACAGAGTTAAAGTCTCTGCCATGCAAAATGAAGAAATACAGAAAGAAATCCAGATGAAAGTAAACTTAAAGCTGAAGTGTGTCAAATCTGCACTACTAGCCTCACCAAACGGAATTGCAAAAATAATAATGACGGTTTTAAAAAGCCGAACACTGGTCAATGAGTTCAAAACATTCGAAAAAATATGTGGGGAATGAACATATGAATGGGTTACAGCACACGCTTTATTTGCATATATATTTTATATACAGTGCATCCGGAAAGTATTCATAGCGCTTCACTTTTTCACATTTTTTTATGTTACAGCCTTATTCCAAAATGGATTAAATTAATTTATTTCCTCAAAATTCTACACACAATACCCCATAATGACAATGTGAAAAAAGATTTTTTGAAATTGTTGCAAATTTATTAAAAATAAAAAACCTGACAAATTACATGTACATAAGTATTCACAGCCTTTGCTCAATACTGTGTTGATGCTCCTTTGGCAGCAATTACAGCCTTAAGTCTTTTTGAATATGATGCCACAAGCTTGGCACACCTGTCTTTGAGAATTTTTGCCCATTCCTCTTTGCAGTACCTCTTAAGCTCTATCAGGTTGAATGGGAGGCGACGGTGTACAGCCATTTTCAGATCTCTCCAGAGATGTTCAATAGGATTTAGGTCTGGGCTCTGGCTGGGCCACTCAAGGACATTCATCGAGTTGTTGTGAAGCCACTCCATTGATATTTTGGCGGTATGCTTTGGGTCATTGTCCTGCTGGAAGATGAACTGTCGCCCTAGTCTGAGGTCAAGAGCACTCTGAAGCAGGTTTTCATTCAGGATGTCTCTGTACATTACTGCATTCATCTTTCCCTATATCCTGACTAGTCTTCCAGTTCATTCTGCTGAAAAACATCCCCACAGCATGATGCTGCCACCACCGTGCTTCACTGTAGGGATGGTATTAGCCTGGTGATGAGCGATGCCTGGTTTTCTCCAAACGTAACGCCTGCCATTCACTCCAAAGAGTTCAATTTTAGTCTCATTAGACCTTCAGATCCTTCAGATCCATTTTGGCAAATTCCAGGTGGGGAGTAACTTCTGTCTGACCACTCTACCATACAGGCCTGATTGGTGGATTGCTGCACATATGGTTCTCTCCAAAGAAGAACGCTGGAGCTCAAACAGAGTGACCATCAGGTTATTGATCACCTCCCTGACTAAGGCCCTTCTCCCCTGATCACTCAGCTTAGATGACCGGCCAGCTCTAGACAAAGTCCTGGTGGTTCCAAACATCTTCCATTTATGGATGATAAAGGCCACTGTAATCTCATTAGAACTTTCATAGCAGCAGACATTTTTCTGTAACCTTCCCCAGCAGACAATTCCTATGTTCCTACAGACAATTCCTTTGTCTTCATGCTTGGTTTGTGCTTTGACATGCACTGTCAATCCTGGGACCTTACATAGATAGGTGTATGCCTTTTCAAATAATGTCCAATCAACTGAATTTACCACAGGTGAACTCCAATTAAGCTGCTGAAACATCTCAAGAATGATCAGTGGAAACAGAATGTACCTGAGCTCAATTTAGAGCTTCACAGCAAAGGCTGTGAGTACTTATGTACATGTTTTTTATTTTAAATAAATTTGCAACATTTTCAAAAAATCTCTTTTCACATTGTCATTATGGGGTATTGTGTGTGGAATTTTGAGGAAATAAATTAATTTAATCCATTTTGGAATAAGGCTGTAACACAAAAAATTGTGGAAAAAGTGAAGTGATATGAATACTTTCCGGATGCACTGTACATCATGTTTAACTTTGAGAACCAGTTCAGCTGCCTGCGTCTGTTTAATGCCTCGAATCTTTACTTCATTATGAATACATATTGCTTTTTTCTTCTTCTGATGAAGAACTATCGAATTACAATTAAGTGACTTCAATCTGCTTTTGTCTTTTCACGCTGACAGAGACTAATTACCCCTGCTTTGTTCAATTTATGAAGTACAATAATCAATGCATAATTGTGGATTATATTGTCTGCATAATAAACACATCACTTTAGTTTCTGTAAGCGAGCCTATAGACTTGAAATGAAAAAACGGCTGTGAAGACGCCTGTAATATATCACAATAAAGAAAAGAGCATAAACAAAAGAGCATAACACAATAGCCTCAATATCAGTAATTTATTGCAGATATTTAAAATGTCTTGAAAAGTATGTTTAAATATTTACAGCTAAGATTTTATAGAAGCCCTTAAGGAACAGCCATCTTAAATTCGACCACAAGTAAATGGTAACAAAAATTCAGTTTTAATGTTTCAGCGAACAGAATAATGTCAATGCCTACAGGTAAAGTGATGAGAGCCGGCTTTGAAAGAAGACGCATTTAACATGCCTCGCAGATCCTTGTTGAATAATGCAATGATACCGCAGTCTCATTCGGAGAGGCTATATTTACAATACACACAAAGGATCATGTTGATAGAACTAAGTCAGAGATTGCTGAGCGGAGCAGAGGCAGGTTAAGGACAGAATGACATGTCCGCTCCACTTTTCAACCAATCACGCCTGGAGTGGACAAATTTAGCTGTCCCAATCACCTCCACCGTGATGTGATGTGATATAAGGGCCTAACAGCTTTCTAGCTCTTAGGCAAAATCCTGTTAACACAACTTGAAATGAGATTTTTTTTTTTATTATTATTTATTTGCTCTTATTTTGACTACAGCCTGCTGCATTTCTTTATAATTGCACTTTTAAATACAGAAGCAACTTAGTCAGCTTATTTAAACGTAAAATTCTTTAAAAATACAGATATTTTTAAAAGAAAAAGCCATCAAGACAACTTTTATCCAATACAATATCACTCCTGTCTCTCTCTTTGGGTCAGAGGTTACATTCAAGTAACTGGTAAAAAAAAAAGGTCTATGTTTATGATTATCTTTCGGACTACAGCTTTCTGAATTTATAATTACAATAAAAAAAAAAAAGTAGCTCAGTCAGTTCAATAAAACACAATTTTCTTTAAACAGAGTAACAACTTTTATCAATTAAAATATCACTGCCGTCTCTTTATGTCAGAGGTTTCTTTCTAAATATTGGCAAGCAATTATATCTGTATATATTTTAAGCCCCTAACTGGTGCCCATAAAGGCACATTCATAATAATTGAATCAAAATATATCAAATAAAGCACCATAAAAGTGGGCCATATGACTAATGTACTATATTGCAGGTCTTCTTGGGCCATACAACAGTGTTTTTGAAGAAGAGAGTTAAATTTAAGCAATTTAATTGAATTAGAGGCCGATTTGACAGTACTGACGTCAAACCTGTCATAGGCCAATTTTGAGAGGAGAATTAATGAATAAGCAGTGACAGAAAAGATGTATTTAATTGAATAATGACTTAAAGTATGTTCTTCACAAAGAGCTATCAGATGGGTTAAGGATGAAATTTAGTGCACGTGATGGGCAGACCACTTTTGTCAAAGTTTTACAGTGCAACTGTCATTTTTAGAGCTCAACCGTGAAAATCACCAGAATGTTTCCTTGAAATCTTTTTGACAATTTGAAAGTGAATAAACAACAACATTTCCTTTGTCGTAATACATTTAATATTAAAGGGATATTCAGTCAGAATCACTTTAATCAAATGTATATTGTAGGGATGGACCGATATGGATTTTTTGGCCGATATCGATAACCGATAACTCTTAAGATTTGGAGGCAGATAGCTGATATACTATAGCTGATAAATAGTAATATTTCAAAATGTTATATTTTTATACAGTGAACAACTTAATTTATTTTAAAAACTTTATAAAAGTTTGAACTGATCTAATGAACTGAATAGCATACTCAATGCAAAAAGCTATAATTTTAAAATTGCAAGTTAATTAGACCTATATTCAGGATTTCACATAAATCAGCATGCCAAAAGTTAATTTCATTTTCTTCGCATAGCAAATTAACATGCAACTTGACTGTTGTATAAAAATAATAGGTTAAATAACAAAATTGGATTTAATTATCAAATAAATGAATAAATAAATAAATTTTAAGTAAAATGAAAATGAAAGAACTAAGAACTGAAACCAGCTCAAATGTTCTTGAATAAAAGTGTTACAGTAATGAACATATGTACAAATATGTAATGTCCGAAAAAGCGTTTTGAGAGATGTTTTGATAGTTCAGAGCCACCGTACAAGCAAAAACCAAAATACAGATCGTATTACTTTAGAAAATTCTGCATAAATTCGTCCCATTTGGCGTTTTAGATTCGTTTGAACATGTAGGTGCTGCTTGTCAATCAGACAAGGCTTCTATGTTCGTTCTTGCTATCAATTACGGGAAAATTTATCAATGAAAGGTTTATGATAAACCACTGTGAGTTTGAAAAACTGCAGGCACTGAGTGACGCGCATGTACATGCGCGGAGTCAGATTTGTCCTCAAAAGTCAGATTTTGAAACAACACCTGAGCATCGAGTACAGATGACTTTATGACAAGCACAGAGCATAATATAAAGACAGAATGTGGCAGACGGTTGAAAACCCCTTTGCTGGATTCAGTGACTGGCACACCTCTCCCCTGCTGCTGTTTGGGCTGCAGTGAAGACTCTTGACGGCTCACTAGTCACTGTGTGTGCATGGTAATAGCCATCATGTGCTCTTATAGTTATTATAAATATGCAGATCAAACTGAATACAATCTTACATCAACAACACATGGCAAGCTACGCGTTGATAACAACAAATAATCATATTAGATTAAAAACAACCCAACGAGCTGTTTAGCACATGTGCATCGCTGCTATTGTTTACACATGCAATATTTTTTCTGAGGCGATTTAAACCAAAATACACAATGACACTCTATCAAACATATCTACAATGATAAGGGATATGGTTACTTACTGAGTTATTAACGGACAGCAATACCACACAAAGGACGGACTTTGAAGGAATAAACAATGTGAGGTAAGCTCTGTTATAGTGCAGTGGACAAGTCTGAACAAGTTGAACCCACGCATGCATAAGGCAGGCAGTTCTGTACAATTACGTAATCTATCGGCTTAAAGATATCGGCCTAATTTTGGTATCGAATTGATAACGATAACATTAAAACAGCATTTATCGGCCGATAATGATATGGCTGCCGATATATCGTGCATCCCTAATATGTTGAACACTAAGCATTCAACTAGTGTTCGCAGTATGTTTCTGTCATGGGCAAAAGAGTACAGAACCTGCACAATGCATAAACTTTACAATTAATTAGCAATTAAGCCGGAGACATGAGGCTAAAGATTAGCATGTATTTGAGCAAAAAATTAGGGCTGCATGCTATTGGAACAGTCTAACATTGCGATTTTTTTATTCTGCAATATATATTGCAATATGAATAGAATTTCATTACATTAGTTGCATACAGGGCTTTACATTAACACCCACCAAATGCGGGTAGATTTCAGCTCTGGCGGGTTAGACAGACACCTCCACTAGCCATGTTGGCGGGTTGGAAATCATTTTTAAATTGTAGTTTTCTTAAAAGCAGGGTTTGAAAATAAGCGTGGCCCAATATTCGTGCAAATGTGATCTTAGAATCGAGAAGCAGCACGACTGACAAAAATAACTGTGTTCGCGCGAGCAGAAAGCAGGTAAATACCGAACGAAAGGATGATCACTCGCACACACAGATGATGTGATGCGGGCGACTGTTAAAAAGCGCGCGCGCTCCCGTTTACTTGCGTGAAGCAACCGTCACCGTGCCTAGAGGAAGCGCAACTGGTGCGATCGGTTCCCTTTGAAATAGACTGGACAAAGAGCGATGATCGTACACCCACAGTCCTGCTGCTTTCAGGAGCTCAAGATTAAAACAAAAATACACATATTTTTTTGTAAGCAGCTGCAGTCACTGCTTTTATTTACAGGCTTATATTAACCGTGTGCGTGATTATCCATTTATTATCAAACACGGTATGTTTCACCTGCTTTCTTTTGCTTACAGTTATTTTTGTTAATATGGTTTAATTATATTTCTTTATAATAACATTCCTTTAATGGGAGATTAATCCCAGTTTATGTGTAGTTAACTGGTGATCTGGGAGCTTTAGCCAGGACAGATTACTGTGCATACTTTAGATACATGACAATAATTCTTTTTTAAATGTAATGTTTTTTTTAAAGAAAAATTTTGTTGAATTGAAAAGTGCACCTATACAGCTATATTTTCCTTGTTTTGACACAACAAAAAATTGTGGCTAAGAAATACTCATTTGGTGTTCAGAGATAATAATTTTGAGCCCTAAAAAGTCATGTGAAATAAAAACTGATTGTATTGCGACACAACCCATTTGCTCATGCACACTGAGCAAGCTAATATACAATACACACAAGAAGTGAAATAAATAAGAAGGCATGTGGACATAACACATCTAAATCAAGTCATTTTAGCATGTCAAAGTCAAATTTAAGCATATAAAGTATATTTTCCCAACAAGAAAATTGTGGCTAGTGAAAATGGCGAGTGGCTAGTAATGTTGGAAATCTACTAGCCACAGTGGCTGGTGATCAAAAAAGTTAATGTTAAGCCCTGGTTGCATAACTGCGAAAATTGATTGGGATGATTCTGTAGGGGAGTGCATATGCATAAAATATAAGAAACAATCTACAAGCATAGATAAAATCAATAAAGAAAATTAAATTAAATAAACAGCGTTTTATTGTTTTCTGAGGACTGGAACTGTATTCAGGTATACAGTAATCAAATGTAAAATAATACTGCAAAGTCTTCAATAAAATTTCAATAAAATGTATCGTTTTAATTTGTTACAAACGGTACAATTTCTTAATACTGAATGTTTTTAAAAACACTTGCTAATTATGATCAATTATAATCCAGACTCAACATTGCGTATACTCACAATGTGACTATTGCAAATGATCACATTGCGATATCGATAGTGAAATGATATATTGTGCAGTCCTAAATATCACAGCAGATATCAGATATGAGATATAGGTGCTAGGGGGAGTTGGGGTGCTGAAGGGAATGTAGAATTGGCGTGTATAGCTGAGCACTGAAAAGAGACTGGATGTATAATTAAAATAGACCTCTGTGATGTCAAAACCAGATTGGTACGCGTCATAAACAGTTGCTGCAAGCCTGCCTGATTTAACATTGATGCTCAACATTTACTATAAAAATGAAAATGTACTGTTCATTTAAGGGAATATAAAGGTTTTTAGCTGAAACCGTGGTCCTTGGTGGTTCATAAAAAGAAGTCAACAGCTACCTGCACTTTCAGTACAAAAAAAACTCAGGCAAACTAAATTAATGCACTGAGTGTGTTCAGGAAACTGCGCATTATTTGCAACATTATTACCATCCTGCACTTACTGATCGCTTTGCTTTATAAGACCTCTATGTCTCATCAGGAGCCATAAGCAGTCATTTTCTTTTCTCTTGCCTTTTATGAATCACCTAAAAAAAATTCAGCTAAAAAAAAATCTTTAATGTTCTACCCAGAATTGGGTGTTACCATAGACTGTAAAAGATAAAGATGTAGTATCCGTGACGTCACCCATAGGTTTCTGAAGAACGCAAAAGAAGCTACAAGTAGGCGTGGCCAACCATCACCATTTTGTTTGTGTGTCATCTTACTGACCGGGAATACCAAACAAGGGCAAAAAGGCAGAGCATGAGTAGAGCTACAAACGCATGCTGGCATTTTGTTTAGACGGGCTTTTCTTTGGGAGAAACGCCTAATACTTCATTACCTGCGACTCGTTTGTGTTCTGACCACATGTGCTTGGTTGTACACTATATCAATAAAGTGTTTAGACTTTTAAAAACACTGTTGTGATACATTGAGCCACTAAACATTGTACTCATGATGTTTTCTACAGGAGGAAATCGCAAATTACTTCAAACACTTAAAATATAGTCTGTGTTAGTAAATGCAAGGGTATTTAGGAAATCCAGGCATAACACTGTATGACAACGTTTCAGATGACTGGTCTGTAGCTTACAGCTAATCAATCTGTCAGATTCTGGAGTGCATTCAAGTTCTGAAGAAAATATAAATGATAAATTATCTTAAATAAAACTAATACATTTATAGAGATGGTATATGTATATAATTTCACTCACCTGGGAAATGGAGGACCACGTGAATGGTTTGTGAGCAACGTTAAGTGCACACAGTATGCCATATCATCTGATAATTGTAAAAAAATTATTCCAAAAAGCAACTGACTGTGTAAAGCCACATAAAACAAAACAAAAACACGATGTACTGTATATGCCGAGTTCAGCAGCTAATCAGCGGGAATCAGCTGAGGTGAAGTGACTGCGACCAGCGAGAACTAGCTGTCACTCAAGTGACCACACCCTTAATTATGTAGACTTCATATAACCTAATATAAACAAAACAGATAAGTTATAAAAAAAAGTTCACCCCCCTCACAGTTGTCATGAAGGGTAATATTAGCTATATGAACCAAAATCGTTCTTTGTACCAGGCTGTAAACACCTTTTTTCTGCTGTAAAGTTGGCCATTTTAACAGTGGGGTCAATAGAGTTTTGCTCTCTTATGGAGCCAAGACTAGCGGAATTTTAAAAAAGTGCAGTTTTAGTTACTTCCGTATTGGCTTCACGAGGGAGAGCGGGAGGTTGCCACAGTAATGCGTTACTGTATTCTAATTGCATTTCTGGGGAACGCAGTAATATAACGAATTTTATTTTAAATTTGTGCAATCTGATTACAGTTACTATAGTCAATGAAACTGCGTTACTCACGCTACAATCATAGTTTTCCGCTGCAATGTCAGTTAATATTACTTTAAATTACTAGAGAACGTGAGCTAAAATGGCTGCTGTTGAGAGTAGCTGCTTCTTCAAGTGGAAATACAGACATTACTTTTATTTTATTGAGCATAAAAACAAAAATATTGCTGTGAAATGCAGTCTATGTCCAGTCTCTAAAGAACTTTTGAATGCTTTTAACTCAACCAGCAACTTTTTCAAGCACTTGAATAGAAAGCATTCTAGGACAATACTCGTTGCCAAGGAAGACACCGGCACCCAAAAACAAGGCGGCCTAACTCAGCCTAAACAGGCTAAATTGTGGGCAAAATATTTGTGCAGGAATGGGAGTGAAGTGAATCTATTCTGATTGTGAAGAGAAGCATAGCTGCTTATGGTGCAGCACATCTTGTATTTATTTAGGTATATTTTATGTTTTAAAAGTAACTTCAAAGTAAAGTAATTAGTAATCTGATTACTTTTTACATTGATTAATATGAACTTTTGGATGAACTATGCCTCTAAGCAGATTTACATTATTTATCTGTCTAACAAAAGTTAATTTCTACACCTCTAAAAGGGATCCTCAGTTTTTAAATCACAACAACATTTACACCTAATCAGCTTCGGTTAAACAAATGCTGTTTTACAGAGAGGCAAAAGATTTGAAAGTGAAGATCTGCTGACACCTCGGACCTCACAGAGGAGCATGTCAGTAACTTGTTATGAGATACGGCATATGTTTCCGAACTCAGCTAAGCTTTGGACTGATAGCTTGGTGCATGACAGCAGCAGGACACATGTGAGCGCTTTCACTTCCACTATAAACAGCAGAGCTTGCACAAATCAAAAACAGGAGAGTCCTTCTTTTTTTTTATTTTTTTCCTTCAAATGTATTCTTGCAATATTCAATTCATTTTTCCCTGTTAAAATCCGCTCCCCCATTTTAATCCCACAGTAAAATGACTAGAATCCCATTACTTTCTGACATAGTTGAGAGCCCTCATCATAAATACTGCATGCTGCTGGTTTAAATCATACAACTGTATTCCTACTGCCCTTGAAAGCCATTTTGTAATAGAACAAGTGTTGTGGTAGTTGTTGTGATGCAGTGTGGTGTCTTTTCACACATTTTTTATTTTTATTTTTTTTTCTATAGCAAGTGATTTTTAATCCGAGAAACTTCAGTTAAGTATGAAATCAGAACAAATGGAGAGAAATACATTTAGTCCCAGGAAATTCAAACTGTTTTTGTGCATGTGAGCATAACTGACCTAAAGCAGTAGTTTGCGCAAAAACAGCTTAACCTTTGGTCTGTCTTTTCACGCAAATCAATCAAACGGCTTTAGAAGATTTGGGATTTGGGTGTTTTTTACATCCATTCATTCCTTTCTGATTCACAGGAACATAAAACAATATTGAAACATCATGATGTTGAGTAGATGACGATTCTCATTTTTGACCAAATTGCCCCTTTAAATAACAGGCTGCCATTTTTTCTCTCAAAGGGGAATAGATTCCCATTAATTTACTCACTCACAAGTACAAGATGTAGGTAAATTTTTTGTCTTCAGTAAATCAAAGATTTTTTTTTGGCACTCTGAGAGTCCAAAATACATACATAGCCAAAACTAAATTAATACTTGGCTCATGACTATCCATCTTTTGGGGCTCTATTTCAATGATCTAGGCGCAAAGTCCAAAGCGCAGGGCGCAAAAGCATTAAGGGCGTATCAGAATCCACGTTTGCTATTTTAAGGATGGAAAAATCTGCTTTGCGCCGCATGGTCTAACAGGGTTGTGCTTATTCTCTTAATGAGTTATAGGTGTGTTTTGAGAATAAACCAGAGTCTCATCTCCCATTCCCTTTAATGCTGTGTTCACACCAGACGCGGAAGAAGCGTCAAGCGCGAGTGATTTACATGTTAAGTCAATGCAAACACGCGAATAGACATCCTGCAGCGCGATACGGCAAATGGCGCGGCGCAAATTGAGCGTTTTGCGCGTTTGACGCGATTCAAGCGCAAATCGCTCGAGTTCAAAAATCTGAACTTCTGCAGACATTTGCACCGTGTTAACCAATCAGAAGCTTGCTCTTGTGGGGACGTGATTGTGACGTAGCACCTGTTGTTGGTGTCCCGGGGGAAATCCTCCAGCCGACACCAACAACAGTTCATCAAACTGGGCTCGGCTCAGTCAGAAGCACCACTGAAAGCCTCCGTCATCCAGATTAAGTTTCTGGAGGAGTTTATGAGCTCACAGAGGTGGGTGCACCTCTGAAAGTATCTAGTGGACACTGATCCAAACGTATCAATGCTGTTTTTCAGCCTTCATAAAAGCACATAAACACAGTTATTTTCTCAATAAAATCCATGTTAGCCATTTAGCAATGAAGCTACAGTCACCGGGCAGACAGAAGCCCTGCCCATCACGCGAATCCGTGTCTGTTCTGAAGTGAATTTGATGCACGAATGAAGCAGATTTTGACGCGTCAATGAACCGAGTAAACTCAAATGTTCACGTGGCTATTTACGAGCGAATAGCGCAATTTATCCGCGCGTTCCGCGTCTAATGTGAACACAGCATAAGAGTCATTGCGTCGAGCCATAACGCATTTGCTATTTACATGGCAGACTTTGTAAGTGGAAAACTGAGTACTTCACTAGCGAGAAAACAGTTAAACAGACCATCTGCAGCGTGAGAACGAGAGAATGACCCTCCTCATTTTTTAATTTTACTCTCTTTCGTGGATTAGGAAACGAGTTGTACGCACAGACATCCATTAGCCTACATAATTAATTCCATTTGTTAAGCGCAAAGATTTGTTTCAAAACTATTTCTAAATTCAGTTCTAATTTACAGCAAATGAATAAATGAACAATAATAACAAAGTGTGGTCAAAAAACTGAGTTATATCCAAACACATGCTATGCCCCATATGGTTCAAAACCTGACAAGTGGACAAATCTAAGCTTGTTTTTATTAAAACAATTATAAATATGCATATAATAAATACTACTACTAATAATAATAACATTATACAAAAGCAAATTGTCATGAATAAACTGAAAAAGCCCCCCGAGATGAAGGCATGCAAGCAGTGATTTTTATATTTATATAGAAAATAATCATTTTTGTAATATTTTATTCCTTTAATACTTTTTCATTTGTTAAGATATTTGCGTATTGCTGTACATCCTGTGTATATTAAGCAATGTGTAAGGGAGGCGCACAACTAACGTTCTCTGCGCTGGACTTTAGACCTGCTCTCAGCTGGTCTATTGTGCAGCCTATTTTAGTTTCTCAAAATAGCAACGCGCCAGCAATGCGCCTCAACACATCTCCGGGCGCACATATGAGCGCAAATGCCTTTGCTATTTAAATAGCATGGTGCAAAACGTCAAAATGACACTTGCATCGAGCTGAAACTAGCAAATAACATTAGCGCCGCACCTTGCGCCATATTGTGCCGGGTGTATGATAGGGCCCATGAAGTGAAATTGTCATTTTGTGCACGGAAGTGTACAATGACTACGTTTACATTGACATCAGTAATCTAATTGCTTGCCTTAATCTGAATAAGACAATAATATGAATATGGTGTTTACATGAGTTGCTTTTTGAATCCTTTCATGATCCCGTCTTACATGTTATAGCACATAGATCAATTAACGTCATTGCTTCACGCTATCTCTGGAGTTTCATTTTTAATTTTTCGACTTTAACTGCAGTTCGGCAGTTTCACTTTCATTCAGGAACATTTCGTTCATGCCCCCGTGACAAACTGAGGTCTTGGATGTATGAAGTAAGGACTGCTGGAAGAGTGTTGTTTTAATGGAATTTGATACCACACATCAAATGGAAAGAAAAAACTTCTGCATTTCGTGATGCAGGTGTCTGTGGTCCTTTACTGACTCGGTAGGTGTAGAGAGTGGTGTCAACCAGTAGTGTGTATGGAACATCCTGTCGCAAAACGCGGTGAAAAGTTTTACATGACGGTAATAGTTTGATTGAGGTGTTTACATGTCCTAATTCAATTTCTGTTTAGTTCAATTATGACTTAAGTCAGATAAGGATTTACATGTTAAGCCCTTAATTAGACTATTGTCTTAATTGTATTAAAATCGGAGTATTGGTGTCCATGTAAGCGTACCCAATGTTTAAACCATTATCACCTTTAAATGACAACCTCAGTCCTGAGTGCATTCACAACAGTCCGCAGCAAGAGTTTCTTTTCACATAATAGGGATTAAACGTACTGCAATAATGTTCACAAGCACAGACCAATTATTTATTTCATAAGACCTCTATATATTGTCAGAAACCATGTATTAATTTAGCCTCTATATGTTTTATTGGTGTGTGTGTGTGTGTGTGTGTGTGTGTGTGTGTGTGTGTGTGTGTGTGTGTGTGTGTGTGTGTGTGTGTGTGTGTGTGTGTGTGTGTGTGTGTGTGTGTGTGTGTGTGTGTGTGTGTGTGTGTGTGTGTGTGTGTGTGTGTGTGTGTCTAAACGTGCTGGCAGTCATCATTTTTATGAATCACTAAAAGTTAAAGTTTTATTCTAAAATTGTGTTTAATGTTTACTGAAGAATTTAATTTTAGACTTTCACGGAGAATCAGCAACCTGCATACAAATTAAAAAAAAAATATATATAGACGCTTGTGTTTGAAAGTGGGGTGACACGATGGCTCAGTGGTTAACACTAGCGCCTCACAGCAAGAAGGTCGCTGGTTTGAGTCCCGGCTGGGTCAGTTGGCATTTCTGTGTGGAGTTTGCATGTTCTATCCGTGTTGGTGTGCATTTCCTCTGGGTGCTCCGGTTTCCCACAGTCCACAGACATGCGGTACAGGTGAATTGAATAAACTAAATAGTGTGTTTGAATGAGTGTGTATGGATGTTGCAGATGAAAGAGCATTTGCTGTGTAAAACATATGCTGGATAAGTTGGCGGCCATTACGCTATGTCGACCCATGATGAATAAAGGGACTAAGCCGAAGGAAAATGAACAAATGAATGTTTGAAAGCAGCTAAAAAAAACAAAGTGTAAAAAATATTTCACTTGACTAAGTCTTCATTATGTATCCATTGCAAAACATGCTAAAAACACAGAGAAGTAGTAGTAGTAGTAGTAAAAAAGAAAGAAACATAAGTAAAAAAAATGTTAACTCTAGCAAAAGCAACACATTTTCCACTAAATCTTTTGGTGCTGCAAACAAACAACATGTGGTCAGTTCAACATCTATTTCCTAATCACTCCAAGATATTTGTGTCTCAGAATGAAAAACATGTTTACTGGCTAAAAAAGTGGCATAAAGTGCTTTTGTTTAGGCGGGGCAGTTTTCCCATGCAAACGTGTTGTCTTTTGATCCTCGGCTCATCTGATGGATAGCAGAGATGAGAGTCCAGATAATTTACATCTATTTATCACTCAAAACTGTTTTTACTGCTGCTGATGTCATGGCTGACTCAGAAAAAACAGAAGAGTCCAGACACTAAAACCAGAGAGAGAGAGAGAGAGAGAGAGAGAGAGAGAGAGAGAGAGAGAGAGAGAGAGAGAGAGAGAGAGAGAGAGTGTGTGAAAAGATCCCTGGGCGTCTTGATAAAAGAAAGAGCCCTTATTCAATCCATCTTGGGCTTTCTCCTTTTTTGTTTCTTTCATTCTATTCAATTACACCTCTAATATGCGTCCGTGCCGCACAATTAAAGTCTCATATCAAAGACGAGCCCCAACGCCAGATACAGCAACAGATCCGAACAAAACAAATGGAGTTTCTGAAAACGTGAAACATCATCAACCACCAGCGTACATGCTATTGCGAGGCCTCGGGTGAAACATGTTGGATGGGCCACTCCAATTTTCCATCAATCAAATTACTCTTTATTGTTCGCCCCATGCGACCCCAGGCAACACAAACCCCGAGACTGTCAGTTATGAAACATTATATTTCTGCTGTCATATTGCACCCTAGACATGGCTATTACGAAGAGACGTCATACCGCCACTGACTTTAATATTCTTTCATTTAGACGGAGGTTAGCGGCTGCTGCTTCAGTGCAACAGCATCTATTTTAGACTCATAATGGAATTATGTTACACTAATTGCATTAAACGGCAGTAAGCTAGTTTATTATATCCAATGTAATGTTTCTCCGGAATGAAATTTGTTACAGGAAATTGGGTCTAATAGTGTTTTAATGAGTCTGCTGTAAATGACCTCATCATTAATGCTTTGCTTTATTCTTTTAAATTACTTTCATTTGCACATAAGACTGATTGAATCACAAAGGTGATCTCAAGAGCCAGAGACTGAAGTCTGCTTTTCATTAGCTGCAGATATGATCGCTTTTCAGATAATTGTGTGCAAACAACAACTGCTATTAAAAACAAACAGCAGAAGATGATCCAGTAGGCCTCGAATTGCAATAGCGCAGTGATAGTGTTGCTTCAAATCATGTGTATTTATAAATATCTATGCTTTATGGAACAGGCATCTGCTGCAGCATGATGCTAACAACAACCAAGGTCATAGGTTTAATACGCAAGGAACATATCACAATGCACTTTGTATAAAAGAATATGCCAAATGAATGAATGTGAATCATAAACTGTAAAGCTTATGTACATTTCTGTGCACCACATACGCATAATAACCTGCTTCCGTCAAATGGGAACTTGAAACCTTTTGCTTCTGTAATGCATTTGAAAGCGTGGATAATGAAAGAAAATAGTGCCAGTCAAATGTTTGGACAAACTTACTCTGATTTTAATAGTAATACTTGAGCGTAACATGCAGTGTTGTTAAATAACATATTACAAATACTCAAATTACTGTAATTGAGTAGCTTTTCTCGTGAATTGTAATTTACTAAGTAGTTTTAAAATGTGTCCCTTGAGTACATTTGTAGTGCTGTATTGGTGCTTTGACTCCACTATTTTTCTTCAACCTGCAGTCACTAATTTATTATTTTTTGTCTATGAGGATTAGAAAAATCAATCCTGTGTTTCCGGTCCAATCAAATCGCACATAGAAGGTAAATCACATCATAATGAACTACCTCAAGACATGGGTGATTTATAATTGCAGCAAACTGTTGGGAAGTATTAAAAGTGTCCAAGAAGATGTCCAAAATCTTTACAAACATTGACCCAGAGACTGTTTAGATGCATGTCAGTGATGAGAAGATGACGGATGTTTACTGTATGATGACCGAAATGGCCTTAAACGCCTAGCAGGCACAAGACGTCAACATGACGTCATATTAACATTGTACCCCAATGTCATGGGGACGTTACATTTTGTTTGGAAATGAAAATTGGGTTTTTAGTCAGGCCGATGTCAATGTCCAACATTCACCCTGAAATCAACCAAATATCAATATCTAATGATGTTACAGCTTGACGTTGTGTGGATGTTACCACTATGACGTCATGTTGGATTTTGGTTGCCATACCTGACGAATAAATGTCAGTATTTGACGTCAATATGACGTTGGTTTAAGATGTTGACTCGACGTTGGATTTTGGTCACTTTCTAACACAACCTAAAATCAACCAAATTTTAACGTCCTTTGACATCATTATTGGACATCAATATAATATTGTCCTTCGACACTAAATTTTGGTCACCTGACATCACAACCTAAATCTAACCCAATGTTAACGTCTTGAGACGTTGTGTGCCTGCTGGGCAATAACTAAATGCACTATAGAATGTTACGTTTACACACCTCCACAAATTACATGTAAACGCATCAGCTTTTCACAGTGTAATACTCATTACTCTTGAGCACTTTTTAAAGGGCTACTTTTTGCTTTTTACTCATGCTTTGAGTAATATTTACAACAGATACTTTTACTCGCACAACATGTTAGGTAATGGTATTTTTACTTGAGTATTCTTTCCACCACTGGTAACATGTGATTAGATGAGTAAAAACAAGGAAGCCTGATACCTTGCTTAATTAAGTTAATAATTAAAAATTTAAACATTATTATTAATAACGATTGTCAGAATTATCTCATTACCTATTATTTGTGATGTAACATTGCTTAATTTTGATCAATTTGCTTGGATTCCTTACTTATTTTTCGGACAACCAACTAATCACATTACATAATAATAGTAAAGTAATCAACTATGAAAATAAAACACAAAATTGAAATAATTGGAACAATGTAGTAACCAAAAAACTATTTAGTTTAATCAAAAGAGCCATATTAATACTCCCAACCAATTTCAAGTTGAGGTGCATCTTGGGAAGCGTTCACTAAAGTATTGAAGGAGTTCCCATGTGTGCTGGTCACAAGCTGATGGGGTTTCCTTCACTGTTTGGTGCAATTACCCCCAAGAAAAAAATACTTTACAAATACTTTTAACAAAACAAGAAAAAATTACATGAAAACCTGAAATTAGTTGTAATCAGACTTTCAAAATCCAATTCTATGTCAAAACACTGTTGGGAAAAAATATTTCCTGTCAGTTTAATCTTCCAGAATGAAGAACAATTTTCATTTGTATCCAAAAATGTCCATTCACACAGTCCCAGCTATCATCCATCCAAGACCGGTGAGAGAAAAAGTGTGAATGAAGCAGAGGGTATCCCACAGGACTGTCAGTGCCACACTCAGCAAAGCTGTCCAATCTGTGCCAGCGAGGTGCATTTCCACGTGGGCAAGGCGGGGAGATGTAAGCATGCCACACCTCCTGGTATGTTCCCACGAGAAGGAAGTGGTGAAGGGGGGGGGGGGGGGGGGGCTGTCAGGAGCTTGTCATAATGTTCCTGTACAAGATCCTCCAAGATCCTTCAGTGCAGGTGTTCCCCTACATCACATCCTCTTGTACTTTTCCCCTCCTCCCGCAGCCCTGCCAGCATGCGCCCTCCTCTGCGCCCCCTGCCATTATGCATAGACATGTAAATTTGCTTGTTTAGCATGCCCCCTTCATTCCAGCGCCACACAGCGTATGCATATATGCAAAACAGAGGCACGCGCCGGGCTGGAAAGGCTGGAGAAACCACAAACACGCAGACTGCAGCCGGTGAAGGACGGTACGGAGGTTCCTGAACCGCTTTCTGTGGAAGTAGAAACAAGGGGAAACATGGCAACATCCAGCATTGATTCATCTGCACCGGCCAATTAATTGCCCTTGGCTGCCTCAAGAGTGTTTTTTCTTATCTTTTGCATATTCGAACGGGTGGCACAGGAGTAATCGGTAGCGGAATAAAGACAAGCAGAACTTTGCTCATTTCGTCCGCTTCCTGGTTTACTGGGAAGAAAAAAAACGAAGGCTTCATTAAAATTGCCAGTTGTCATCATGCATATGACATGTTCTGCATGCTGAATATCATTAGCGGCTAACATTTTCCTTCTCGTTTTTTTTTTCCATCCACGCCGGCGCGGCTTCATGTGCCAGCGACGATAATTATCAATCGGAAAGGACACCATCAGTACCCAGGGATCGTTGTAATGGGCTTGACACACGCATATTTGATCACAATTTTCCCCACATCCAAAAAAAAAAAGAAAAAGAAGAAACACTGAGGAATCCTTTGAAGGTCCCTTGTGTGATCTTTTGTGTTGAGTTATGAAGACACTCCGTTTCTCTCATTTTCAAGTGTATTTTCTCTCATGCAAAGGAGGGAGAACAAAATAAACTGCTTTGCACGCATAATAGCCTTTAATTCTTCCCGACATGGTTGGCTTTCTGATCCATAAAAATGAGCTGCGTGCAATTTGCATAGCCACATTCAAATGAGCTCCATTGTGCGGGGAAGTGTAATTAGCCAGCCTCTGATCGGCTGGGTTAAGGTCTCGTTCACCAGCCTTCCTCATTTAAAAAGCGCCATTGTCTTCACGCAAACTAGCATTAAATCCGTCAGGAGCAACGAGAGACTGATCCTGATGAGCCGTTAGTTTATTCCGCCGCGCTGTTTGTTGGCTAATTTACACCAAGTCCCTGCTGCTCTTCCCTTAAGCTATCCTCTTTGTCTTGCCTTGAAATTTACAAAATCTTACAAGAAATCAATACTTAATTGATTATTCACTTTTCCGCAGCTTCAAACGGCTCGTGCGCGTTACATCCCACAGCATTCCCTCCTTCTCCCGGGCAAGCAGAAGGCAGACAAGCAGCAAGCTGGAAGCAGGCTGGTTAGGTGGCAGAGCTCTTGGAGGTAGGAGCAGACGGCTGTAGCAAGCAACTATGTAAGGAGCTTAGTGGCTGAGTGTGTACACTGGCAGCATCCTGACGGGAAAACAACATTGGTCTTTACGGACAGGAAAACTTCCCATGTGAGCAGGATCCATCTCGCCGCTCACACTTAACTCATCAGTGGAGGACATGACATTTTGGACAAGTTGTTTTTTTATATTACTTCATTGTTTGCATGCATATGCCACAGTGTGGACTGGGCAAACTGCCACCTGGCCCTTTGGAAAACCCTTATCACGAGTGGGGGCAGGAACACGTGCCACCCGCTTCTGACACGCAAATGAGGATGGGAGGCACATACATTATGAGCAAATTGGCAGAAAAGGAAAGCGCATGTGAAGGAAGCAGATGGCAGATCTGGCGCTATGCCAGCCCTGCCGCTGCGAATATGCTGAATAACTGCACACCACAGATTCTGCCACTTGTTGCTCCACTGGGCCCCCTGCCATCGGGGGCGAGCTGAATGCTCACGTGCGCTCCATACGCAACAGTCAGAACTTCCGCAAACAGAAGCGTGGGGAGGGACCAATGCGGAGCCTAATGGGAGGCTGGCATTCATGACTGTGGATATGCACCGCATGCTAATAATGTGCTGAGTAGACAGACACGCGTCTGCCCGTCTGCCCGCGTGCCCGCGTGCGATGGAAATGAAGCCAGCGTGGGATGCCATGAGAAAGCAGTGGAAGGAGGACAAAGACCGTCCCAGAGTAACCAGGCTGGTTTTGAAGGAAGCAAGCTGCTGGAGGAGTTGAGTCAGAGCAGATTGTTCAGTAAATGCCTGATGGTCTGGATAAAGGGAGACATTATGGGATGCCCAGGGGGGCTTTGCAAATCAAACGCAATGTTTGAAGTAGAACAATTTTGAGGTACATTACAGGGAAGCGCAATTTGAATTGCCAATGAGGTGATGCATATCTGCATGTTAATTAGAACGGTGTGACTCTGCAGCCCGCAGTCTGTTACCGATGGGCTGTGAGCTCGTCTGCAGGAACCGGCGCTCGTTCAGGAATAAATTACAGCCTTTTGTTCTGACGTTTTGTTTTCCGTTAAAAAAAAACAACAAACATTGAATATGTGGCGAAAAGGGGGCCAGACGAAATTAAAATTATTGATTGATCCGGCATCCGTTTGAGAATCTAATTAGACGAGACGTGGACAAAAGCTGATATTGTAATAGATCGTCCCTGCGTTAGCAGTCAGATTGCGCTGGGATGGCAATTTATCTTCCTTAACGCAACCTGGATATTAAAAACTGTAATCAGGTGAAGGAAAGCTGCTGTACTTTGGGTTTTAAATACAGAATTCTGCTGTTAAAAAAGGTAGGTCTTATGGGAACAAGCAGTTGTGATCATTTATATTCTGCATGGTGACTGCACTTTAATTTTGCTGCTATTATGTACAGTGTACTGCTGGACAAAAAATGTAATAAATGATTTTTCCACTATTTAGAATCTGTGTGATTATTTTGTATCCCATACGCTTGTGCTCTGAGAGATAAATGGTTGCCATGTGAACATAAATTGCTTATTTATGGTGCCGGAGAAAAACGAGCAAACTGAAGAGTCATTATAATAAGCACCGATAATGAGACAGCAGTCAGGGCTATGCTGCATTCTACATGCAAATATTGCTTTATCAACAGCTGATGTCCCCACTCAGTGCATGCAACCAATATATACATCCGTGTCCTCCTTAGTACAATGTCACTCACGCAGGAGGGGGAATTCTGGCAATTCTGGTTAATGCATATGCAAGCACAGTCGCAAGACTTTTCATTCAACAAACGTGGCAGCAATGTGTCCTTGAATTAAAGAAATAACTTCACTCTGCAAACGAAACATGCAGGTGATCCACATACTAACAGGCTCAGCAAATTAGTCATGCTAAAGATGTCTGTTTGTTTACGCAGCAGCCATAGTGGTGGTGGTAGTTTAAAATCAGAAAGTTAATTTTGAAACATTCCGTTTCGTGTAAGAAAACATCAAGGCCTTGGTGATAGTGCTGGTGGTATCATCACAGTAATGGTCTTTCATTTTGCAAGGTCATTAGGGAAGATATTAATGCGGGCTCCTGTTTTTATATGCATAGCTAGGCAGCGGCTAGGTCACAATGTTGAACTCTCATCTCTCAACAAAAGGCTTTCCGCTCACCAGCCCCATCCACACACATCTTTTAAGTGCTCTTTTATGCATATGAACCCTCTCTGCTGAGATTGAGCACAATATTTATGAGCTCTAGATGAGGTGCATATTATTATTGTTGTTATCTGTTTCAGGGAAATAACATTAGCCGGGGCGCCGGCAATCATCAAATTGCCTGATTTATGCATCGGTAATGCCAAAGAACACCCTTTCGGCGGGACGGAAAGGTTGTAAAAATTTGTTTTAGCAGATTAATTAATCAGCGACTGCAGCCACGCCTCCAAAACAGCTTTTTTTATTTGTTTTGACTGGAAAATGCCAACATGAGAATGGGAGGGGGGTGACTGAAGTGCTGACCTAAAGTGCAACCTGAAGAGAGCTGGTGAGGAGGAAAAATAATGTGATCCACTAAAGGTATAAAGCACTGTTATGTGAGCTGTGTACTTGAGTATGTACCCAGGCATCCATTCCCTCGCTTACTGACAGTGTACATGCTTTATTAGCTTGTCTTTTTTTCCTGGGGGGTAAAAAAACACAACAGTGGAACTGAAGAAAATACAGTGGAGCCATGCAGCGGAGACTTCATTGTTTCGTTTAACGTTCTTCAAAGCCTGAAGTCTAATTGGCTGCATTTTTGACTAACTAAGCCATTTTTCTAGCTGAGGCTTTATCATAGCGTCTTATGAAGTGAGTTCAACCCTTGAAAAACCACTGAAAACGGTCAAATCATCTTAATTCATGCATGTTATGTTTGCTTACACATGTCTACGCTGAAAGTCAATATCTGGAAGATCAAAGTAGGGGGTTTAAGCTATCAACTTTTTCATTAAAACAGGGATTTTGCCACAGACATTGTACCTCACCTAAATCTGCAAAGTAAATATGCGGATTTAGCGCTCTAAAATGATGTGTCTGCAACACGGGTGCCACCAAAAGGTGACACAAAGCCAATATGCTTACAGCAGGCAGGAAGTGTTTCCATCTCATTTGCATATGCTGTAAAGTGTCCTCCCGTTGACCTGTATGTGTGCGTCACGTGACTGCATTAGTATTCAGATGCAAAGTGTGGTTCCAGCATTTTCATATGTTTGCATAGACAATATCAATAACGTACAAAGTCGATGTATTGACAACATGTAAAGCATAAATCCTTTGCATGTACAGGTATTAGCAACCAAGATGTATACAAATGTTAACTAATTCTCAAACAGAACATTGCATTCATGTTTGCTATTTTTATTCTAGCATGCCAATTTGACCTTATAAACCTTAATGACAACAGAAATATATAATTAAACATTATACAAATTGGACTAAGTTCATTTTCTATTAAGATTAAATGAAAAACAGATAATTATAACAACTAATAGAGGACAAAAATAAATAAATAAATAAATAAAAAAATATATATATATATATATATATATATATATATATATATATATATATATATATATATATATATATATATATATATATATATATTATGTGTGTTTTATGCATTTTAAATTAACAAATGTTTATTCATAAAAATATGTATCTAATAAACCTCAATAATAATAAATACATTCATGTAATTATGTATTATATATATATATATATATATATATAATTTAATACTTTTATATATAGATTTATATGTCATTTGTTTTTAATTCATCGATTTCATTAAATATTTTATTAAATAATAACAAAAATACAACAGAATAAAGTAAGAATAACAAAAACAAATGAAGCTTTTTATAAATATTACATTACAGAATCAGAATCAGGGGCTTCACGGTGGCGCAGTGATGATGGCCTCTCCCTGTGTTGGTGTAGGTTTCCTTCGGGTGCTCCGATTTCCCCCACAACTCCAAAGACATGTGGTATAGGTAAATTGGGTAAGCTAAATTGTCCATAGTGCATGTGTGTGAATGAGTGTGTATGGTTGTTTCCCTATGATGGGTTGCAGCTGGAAGGGCATCCGCTGTGTGAAACATATGCTGATTAAGTAGGCGGTTCATTCTGCTGTGGCAACCTGGGATTAATAAAGGGAATACGCCGAAAAGAAAATGAATGAATGAGAATCAGAATCAAAACAAAAACAAAGAAAATAAAACAAAGGGAGTCAAACAGAAAGCTTTGCTAAATAGGAAGCAATTAAAGTCAGTTTTTATGAATAGGTAGTTTGAGCAAATAAGCAAAAAAGAACAAAACAAAGAGATAAAATCCACTAACTTTTGCATTCATACCTACAGGTAGCAGTATAACATTTATATATACATTTATATATTTATATATATATATATATATATATATATATATATATATATATATATATATATATATATATATATATATATATATATATATATATATAAAATACAATTTAATTTAACAAATGTTTATTCATTTGAAAAATGTATCTAATAAACCTCAATAATAATAAATGTATGTAATTTATATAATTATATATATATATATATATATATATATATATATATATATATATATATATATATATATATGATTTATATATATATAATTTATTTTTAATTTATCAATTTCATTATATTTTTTATAAAATAATAACAGAAATACAACAGAATAAAGTAAGAATAACAAAAATAAATGAAGCTTTTTAAAAAAATATTATATTGGAATTTATTTTAAAATATTATACATTGTTTGTTAATTATATTAGAAAATAAAAATAAAATAAATAAATAAAACAAAATAAAATAAGAAGAAATATGATAAGAAAAAAAGATGAAAACACTAAATTAAAATTAGACTCATATTCTTTTTCCATTTTGGCTAATTCATATTGTCAATTATATATATATATATATATATATATATATATATATATATATATATATATATATATATATATATATATATATATATATATATATATATATATATATATATATATATATATATATATATATATATATATTGCTGATTTTACATCAATTTAATAATACAATAAGAATAAGAAATAAAAGGTTTAAACAAATACTGCACTGAATTCATATTTTATCAATATCTTTCTCAAATTTTTAATAAAATATAATACAGAAAATAAGCACAATACATAAGCTAACCTGACAACTCAAAAGTCCAAAACCTTTATATAAAATAGTACTGATCATCAAATTGGGAAACTTATAGTAATTAGTAAACAAATAAATAGTTAACAAATGAGTTGAGCATTAAAACTCAAATCAATCTTTAAGTTTAGTTTTAATAAATATACAGAACACATCTATACTGTAAATAAACATCAACATGCAAGCATAAATGCTGGACAATATTTCAACACTACCTTCTACTAATACTGAAAACAACATACAGTTTGCATTTTGCAAACACACAGCCATGAAGGCTATTTTATTTCCACCATATCCTTATAAGAGCACATGACAGCATTCTCCACCAGACTACAAAATCATCCTTCAAAGTCACAGACATCCCGCAGAGCAAAACAAACACCCCACACCACCTCATACGGTCCACACCAAACCCTCAGTAAACTGATAAATCAGTCTCCTCCGAGAACAACTGATCAGGCCTTCAAGGCACAAACCTTGTGAGGATTCGCAATACATGACATTAAGGAGCTATTATGTGCACCCGAGAGTAGGATTACGCACTGTTATTTTTTTAATCCCACTCTTTGGAGGAAAAGAAACAAGAAACGTGTTTGCGAAGCTTTGAAAGGCCAGAGGAGGAACGCTACACTTCCTCATAATAACCCAGAGAAAACTAGTCCTACCTTGAGCCCCCTGAACAGCCATTATGAGGGTAATTGATTGATTTGCTGAAATCTAAAAGGAAAATAATCGTGAGAGTGCTATTCAGAAATGGCATAAAACGAAAGAGCAACATTCATTATGGCTAATCTCCGCATGTTCGCACAGTGCACTATGGGAGATGAGAAGTGTTTTTTGAGTATAGCAGGGATCCTTGGGATGAATCTTGTTGTCTAACTAGTGCAGGTCTGCTTAAATGAGTCATTTAAGACATGAATCTGCCCATCTCAGGTCTACGATCTGCTTTGTTTGGACTCTCTAATTGGACCAAATTTTTGAAAATACAATGAATTAATCAACAAATAGGTAAATATTGCACTGGCCAATTTTGGCTTAATGAAAAAACATTTTATTTTGATATTTTTAGGTTAGATGACTGAGTGGATGTCAAAAATATATCTATATAAATATGTAATTTTTTATAAAAAAAAAAAACTGCACTTAGAGGTTTTTGCATCTGAACTCTTCTTATATATATATATATATATATATATATATATATATATATATATATATATATATATATATATATATATATATATATATACATACAGTTGAAGTCAGAATTATTAGCCCCCCTTTGATTTTTGTTTCTTTTGTTTTTTAAATATTTCCCAAATGATGTTTAACAGAGTAAGGAAATTTTCACAGTATGTCTGATAATATTTTTTTCTTCTGGAGAAAGTCTTATTTGTTTTATTTTGGTTAGATTAAAGGCAGTTTTACATTTTTTAAAACCCATTTTAGGGTCAAAATTATTAGCCCCTTTAAGCTATATTTTTTTTCGATAGTCTACAGAACAAACCACGGTTATACAATAACTTGCCTAATTACCCTAATCTGCCTAGTTAACCTAATTAACCTAGTTAAGCCTTTAAATGTCACTTTAAGCTATATAGAAGTGTCTTGAAAAATATCTAGTAAAATATTATTTACTGTCATCATGGCAAAGATAAAATAAATCAGTTATTAAAAATTAGTTATTGAAACTATTATGTTTAGAAATGTGTTGAAAAAAATCTGCTCTATGTTAAACAGAAATTGGCGAAAAAAATAAACTGGGGGCTAATAATTCAGGGGGGCTAATAATTCTGACTTCAACTGTATATATAACAGTTCTGTCTGGTTCTCAAATCTGATTGGCTAATAGCCATGCAATATTCTGCAATAACAGCATTCACCCTTTTGTATTACTCCCCCCACGTAATGACAGCAGATCAGTAAACTCACTACAGTATGACAAATATTGCAGCTGTTGGACAACATAATGTACTTTTGAGGCTTTTTCAGGCAGGAATGTAGTTGTTTAGATTGCAACTATGCAGTTTATTTATAAGAATAGTGCCTATTTTAAATATTTATAATTTTGGCAGCCATCAGCCTGTCACTAAGCAAAGCGAAGAAGGTTGACGTTCCACCAGAAGATGATAAAAAAAGACTGCATAAGTCCTTAGGGGAGAAAAACTCAGCGCTATCTTTTCGTATTTCAAACTTCAGCTGATCAAATCATTATAAAACAGGTAAGTGACATTCTAAGTCAATCTCTCTTTTATGTTCAGTTGAAGTCAGAATTATTAGATCCCCTTTGAATTTTTTTTCTATTTTAATTATTTCACAAATTATGTTTAACAGAGCAAGGAAATTTTCACAGTATGTCTGATAATATTTTTCTTCTGTAAAAAGTCTTATTTGTTTCATTTTGGCTAAAATAAAAGCAGTTTTTAATTTTTTAAAAATAGTTTTAAGGTCAAAATTATTAGCCCATTTAAGCTATATTTTTTTCGATACCCTACAGAACAAACCATCGTTATACAATAATTTGCCTAATTACCCTAACCTGCCTAGTTAACCTCATTAACCTAGTTAAGCTTTTAAATGTCACTTTAAGCTGTATAGAAGTGTCTTGAAAAATATCTAGTAAAATATTATTTACTGTCATCATGGCAAAGATAAAATAAATAAGTTATTAGAAATGAGTTATTAAAACTATTATGTTTAGAAATGTGTTGAAAAAATCTTCTCTCTGTTAAACAGAAATTGTGAATGTAAGCAAAATCATCGTTTTGTCATCACTTTAGACATTACACCAGAGAATCATTTAAACACTAGCTCTAAAGTGACATTTGTGGATTAGCAATGGTTTCTGCTGTTCTGACGGTCAGCTGCAGATGTGAATGAATGGCGGAAGAAAGTAGTTCCTCTTACAAAATGATTTTTAGACTCTCCATGTTTGATTTTTTTTATTATATAAACGATTATGCCGTCGATCTGTTGTATAAACACAATATCACACTCGTAGCAGTAAAATATGGCTGTATATCATCACTGGTGGGACAATAAGGCACTCGGCCTGTGGCCTCATGCCAACGTATGCCTCCCACCAGTGCCAATACAGCCATATCGCACTACTACTAATAATGTCACTGATGCCATTGTTCACATAAATATTTGTCGAAGATTTTTATATATATTAATTGAATTTAATTTAAATGTATACATAAATTACATACACACACATATCACATAAACAATCACAAATATTGTTTATTATATATTAATTTATATATGATTTACACGTGACTTTTTGCAGTGGTGTAAAGTAACTAATTACAAATACTCAAATTACTGTAATTGAGTAGTTTTTCACAGGAATTGTAGGTTTAAAATACTTTTACTCTCACTTGAGTACATTTTTAGTGCAGTATCTGTACTTTTACTCCACTACTTTCTTTCAACCTGCAGTAACTACTTTTATTTTCTTTGTACATGGGAATTAGAAAAATCAGTCCTGTGATTCCTGTCCAATCAAATAATCAAATCAAATAGTAGAAGGTAAATCGCATCATAATGAACTACCTCAAGACGTGTGCACTTTATAATTGCAGCAAACTGTTTGGAAGTTTTAAAAGTGTCCATGAAGATGTTCAAAATCTTTACATGCAATGACCCAGAGACTGTTTAGATGCATGTCACTAGCTACGTTTCCATCCACCTATTTTTATGCGCATTTTGGATATGCGCATAAAAAAACGGTTGATGGAAACGCCACAATGCGCATAAATTTTGAAAATGAGTAGAATTGAGTAGAATAAACTTTTTATTAGATAAGAAAAGATGCGCATAAACTACGATGGAAACACTTTTACCGCACAAATTCCAGTATGCGCATTAAAAAAGGTCATGTGATTTTGTTATAAGAGATCATGTGATGATAAAAATGTGTGTAAATGGACAAACCAAAAGGCTGACACATTGTAAACCATCGGAAATGTTGTTTTGGTCATTCTAAAACGCCTTACCGTTTAAGAATTAGTGTTATTTTATTATTAATGACCTCCAGAATCAAGAGCATCTGTGCTCCGCGTCTCACGCCTTCAAACGCCACCGCGCGTTCACTGCATGTCAGGATTTTCTTCTGAGGTGCAAGTCATTTATTAAAAGTACGCCTATTCTCCTACTGCAGCAAATTCAGTTTTTATGGTTGATATTTGGCGCCAGTTAATCAGGAAGTGACGATTTTATTCGATTTGATTTGTTGGATGGAAACGCTGCTTTATTCGCACGTCTTTTATGCGATAATCCAGTTTTGCGCATTACGTTCATTCGCATTTTTGGATGGAAACATAGCTATTGATGACAAGATGACGGATGTTTACTGTATGATGACCGAAATGGCCTTAAACACTCAGAAGGCACAAGACGTCAACATGATGTCTGATTGACGTTGAACCCTAACGTCATGGGGACTTTGCATTTTGTCTGGAAATGAAAATCGAGTTCATGTCAGAACTCAACGTCAGGCCAACATCAATATCCAATGTCCAACGTAAAACCAACCAAATATCAACGTCTAATGTTACAGCTTGACATAGTGTGAACGTTACCCCTATGACATCTATCAGGCGTTGGATTTTGGTTGCCGTACTCGATAAATAAATGTCCGTAATTGAAGTCATATATGACGTTGGTTTAAGATGTTGGCTCGGCGCTGGATTTTGGTCACTTTCTAACAACCTAAAATCAACCAAAAATCAACGTCATTTGACGTCATTATTGGACATCAAATTAACGTTGTCCTTACCTGCTGGCTTGACAATTAATTTTGGTCACCTGACATTACAACCTAAATCTAACCTAATATTAATGTCTCATGATGTTGTGTGCTTTCTGGGCAATAACTAAATACACTACAGAATGTTACGTTTACACACACATGCACAAATTAACTGTAAACACATCAGCTTTTGACAGCATAATACTCACTACTCACTACTCATGACTACTTTTAAAAGGGCTACTTTTTACCCATACTTTGAGTAATATTTACAACAGATACTTTTACTCAACTTACACTACATTTTTAGGCAAGTAATGGTACTTTTACTTGAGTATGATTTTTCAGTACTCTTTCCACCACTGGAAATTTGTAAACAATGCATATAATGTATATGTATAATGTCAATGTATAAATAATAATCAATGTTCATTTTATTGAAATTTTTGGAGTTAGGGTTAGCACGATGGTAGTGTAGTAGGTAGCACGATCGCCTCACAGAAAGAAGGTCGCTGGTTCGAGCCCCGCCTGGCTCAGTTGGCATTTCTGTGTGGAGTTTGCATGTTCTCCCCATGTTTACGTGGGTTTCCTCTGGGTGCTCCGGTTTCCTCCACAGTCCAAAGACATGCGGTATAGGTGAATTGAATAAACTAAATTGGCCATAGTGTATGTGTGTAAATGAGTGTGTATGAATGTTTCCCAGCTGAATTGCAGCATGGAAGGGCATCTGCTACGTAAAACATATGCTGGATAAGTTGGCGGTTCCGATTCATCTGTGGTGACCCCTGATGCCCCAAAAAAATGAATGAATAAATGAACAAGTTAGGGTTAGGCAAGTGACAAGTTTCAGTAATTATTATATATCCCTGTGCAGCAGATACAAACAACCAACAATGCAAACATGTTTCATTAGTACATAAACCTGCAAAAACACACACACTGTACCATAGTGAATATTCCCAGGAATTACATGCCAGCGTGGCCGCAACAGTTGGGCACAGTCCACTCAGAGCAGCAGTGTTATAGCCAATCACAAACCCTCATGAATTTAAACCAGCGTCCTGCCACTGAACAAGACAGACTGAAATTATAATGCAAATGAAGCCTGCGCATTGTTATCATGAACATGGTTATGGTAGAGTAACCCCAAACCTTTATCGCCAACAGAGCTCTTTAATTAAAGATTGAGAAAAAAGGAAAACCTTCTTTGCACGCAGGTCACACTCGTGGAGATTATTGTAAATATGGCCATTGTGAAAGAGTGCACTTCAGGGGAGAGAAAACAAATATTTGGTCCCTCCAGTCCTGGAGACTATGCGTGATGATCTCCATTTTAATGCACTGCGAGTGTGTGTATGTGTGTGTGTGTGTGTGTGTGTGTGTGTGTGTGTGTGTGTGTGTGTGTGTGTGCATGTGTTTTCAAAGGGATGAATCTCCATTCCATAAGCTCTGATGCCTGGTGTGGTTTTTTAATGTTTTCAGACTAGGAGAGCGAGGCTGATACAACGCAAATTACTGCAGCAACAACAACAAACACCTAGCGCTGCTGTCAGCCTGAAAAACAGCTCCAATTACATCTGCTGAGAGCAATCGGGACATTTTTAGATTTACGTTTTTCAGACACAAAGGAAGAGCGCTTGTTTACATGCAGCTGCAATGCCCCCATCTGTTTTTGTCCATTATGACAGCACTAATAATGGACGAGCGTGGCTTTTGAAATTCTTCTGATCTTCGTTCGCGCACGCTTTGCCTTAACCTTTGCTTGATATGCAACTGTCATCTAAACCGCTGCAGAATTATTGATTTCATAGGTTTGATTTGAAAAAAGTAATGATTGCTTCCTTGGAGGCTTGATTAAAGCCCATTGGGTATTGATGGGAATGGTATAAAGAGTCATTCGGAGCTTCGCAGCATCACAATCAGGCTGATTGGAGCGCCGGCGTCACCCCTGCATGCGGATTTGTACCCACCTTAAGTCAAATAGCCCTCCCCCTTCAATCAATAAGAAGGCATCCAGTATATTAGCTCTGTCTGGGAGTTGAATTTCAAAAGACAGGAATTTGCTGCTGACATCTCAGCTGGATGTAAAGGCATACTTTGAGACAGCTTACCTGCGAGGGTTTTAGGCTACTTAAAAGAGCCAGGAGTGATGTGTAATGCCTCTGCGAATAGTGTAAAGCACAACGGCTCTGAGCATAATGTGTTTGAAAAGTCAAAGTTCAAAACAGCTTAGGTGCACTTTAAATAAACCAACAGTTTGCTAATTAAAGAAAGAAAGAAAAGGAATGAAGTGTTTTTCGTAAAAAAAAAAAAAGCTGTTTGATTCGTCCCAGAGAGGGTTGCGTACATCTACATCATGTAATCGACTTTATATACTGTTAAGAATGAAAACAAAAAGTTTACTTTAGTACTTTTAACTGATGGTTAAGATGTTTCACAAAACATAAAAGTGCATCTATAAGACATAAAAGCAATAAAACAACAAACAATGTTTATACTACTGACAAAACATAACAGAATCAGAATCAAAACAAAAACAAACTAAATGAAACAAAGAGGGTGAAACAGAAAGCTTTGCTAAATAAGAAGCAATTAAAGTCAGTTTCTTGAATAGGTGGTTGGAGCAAACAAGCAAAAAGAATGAACAAACAGACAAAATCCACTAACTTTTGCATTCATGCCTATAGGTAGCACTACAACATTTACAACATCAAATAAAACTTTCTGAAACAACTCTCAGACTTACTGCTTGACTATTTTTCACATACTGTTCTAAGGAAGGCTGCAAATATGAACTTAATGACTGAGTGCACTTTTATTTCTTATTATGGAAATTGAATTACACAAGTTAAATAAAGCCATTTTATTCATTAAAATAGAATTCTATTTTTTTTCTGCAAAATAAGCTGCACCTGACTGCACTCTGTAAGAAAAAATAAAAGAAAAACATCAAAAAGTGTAGCATTACTGAACCTGTAAGTACAGTAGAGTGAATAGACATTCTGGTTTTTCTGGGACAATGACAAATTTCATATATGTTCCACTGAAATTACACTCTACTTTCAATCTTCTGACTTATGGGAAGAAAAAAATCATGTATTGTCCCGTATTTCATCTTTTCTAATAGTTCTTCATTGCTGAGTACTTGTTTGCCACACATTCATGGAAAGTCATCAGTAAAACAGTTTGTAAACAATCTTCCACTTAAAGGCTTGATTCTAATTTGCTGATGAATCTTCTAAGGTGTCCAATTATATTAAGAATTATGCATAACTAAAATATTTAAAATATAAGCTCCCAACTGCAGTACACTTCCATATCACTACTCCAATGGACTCAAGCTATTTCAATGGTCAACAACTTTGAAAGAACCAAACCCCATAAACAAGTTAACAAATATTTTAAACAATAGCATAACATTATTATTCATTACACTTCCATGCACAAGAGGTTTGGCCAGAGGAAAAATGGACATGCTCAACTCAGCCTGGTTTCTCTCTAGGTTTTTTTTCCCTTCACTTTCATCAGTTGGTGAAGTTTTTTCCTCACCACTGGCTTACTTTGTTTGGGATTTGTGGGGCTGTGCATCAATGGATTTGCTCTTCAGTGTTTGGACTTTTAGCAGTGAAAATTAAACCACACTGAACTGCACTAAACTGAACTTCAACTCTGAAAACTGGACTGACGCACTTCCAATTTACTAGAACTTCTATGTTAAGCTGCTTTGACACAATCTACATTGTAAAAGCACTATGAAAATAAAAATGAAATGAATTGAATTCCATACAAACACATACTGTAAAGACAAACTCCCATACTCATGGAAAAATGTTATGATTGTAACGCTGCTTTTCTTGAAGCAGATAAACTTACAAATTGACTAATAGTAGAGATGCACAGATTGCAAAACAATATAATCAGATAATTCACACAATTAATCTCTGTGTAGTTAGCATTTGTCCTCTATGAATGCTCATGCTGCCATTGCTTTTTTAAAGAATGTTTGAAATTGAGAAATTGAGACTTAGAAACAAACTAGGAATGTTTTGAGGACAAAAACCCAACAAATGGCTTGATTTAACAGAAGCTATGTTTCCATTCAAAGATGTGAAATAGACTTATTTGCAAAACTGGAATATTGCACAAAACATTTGGGATTAAAGCACTATTTCCATCCAATAAGTCAAAGAGAAAATCACCATTAAAAAACATGGTATTTGCTGCATCAGGATAAAACAATGGGACTTTTTTCTTAAACTACTTGCTCTTCGGAAGACAGACAAAACACAATGAACATGTGAATAATACAACTTTTTTGATGCACATGCTAAAATTTATTCAATAAATGTGTTTCCATCATAGTTTATGCACGTTTTTTCTTATAGGATAAATATTTATCCAACTCAGTTGTGCGAATAAAGCTGCGGTCACACTAGAGTTTGAGCTTGCGAAATTCTGTAGTACAGCGCTGCAAAAAGGGGCGGGATTAAACAAGATGATTAGACATTTAAAAAAGCAAGCGATTGGTTCATATTTAAAATTTCTGTCCAGAGAGGTCATGTTTTGATCCTCGATTGGTCTCACGCAGTCAAGTGATGCAATTTTGCAGGTCAGAGTTCACCAAGCTTGAACTTTGCAATGCAGCGAACTGCAAAACTTATCGCATGAGCTTGCGTTCCGGTCTGACGCATTCGCGTGTGTATAAATGGAAGTCTATGGGGAGAAAAGTCCAGTGCCGCTTAAGTGTTTTAACGCTAATTTTCCAAATTAAGCATTTTTTATGTGATATTGCAAAATGTGAATAAAAATAGGTGGATGGAAGCATAGTTAATATCTTGAGTGTAGGGCTGGGCGATAAATCGATTTTATCGATTAACTCGAGTGTAAAGTTCACATCAATTTGTTCGATTAAAAATCAGTTTTTACCCTAACATGTGATACTTCCCTCTAGGCTCCCGTAGTTCTCCCCGCATTGCCATAGAAACACATAAACAACATGCAGCAAGCAGAGAAGTAATGTTGCACTCTTTGACATGAAAAACAACATGGACGCACAAACATGCCTGTCAAAAAAACCTGACATAACCACACCTTGTATTTCTCACAGTGAGAAGTAATGGGACACGCATATGAAAGGAACTGTTACCTATAGATATATACAATGTAACTATCTATGGCTGCTACTGATCTAATGTTGGAATCCAACGCTGCTGTTTCTAGATAAATCACGTGACCCAGCTGCAAAGACGTTCAGAACTGTAAATATCAACAACTCGCTCAGTGCACTAGAATAATCTACCAGATGCAGAGACTCCCCGCAAATAAAAGCAATAAAATGCAACCCACTAGCCTAATGTGAGTAATTTACATGAACTGATATAACACAAAATAATCATTAAAAAATTAATAAACCACTGAATGCATGTTCATTGAAAAAATAATCATTTTGAAAAGGTCCCCTTGAAAACAATCATTATGAGTTAACTTTCATTGTAGTTTAATTTCACTGTAATTGTATGAAATGGTTTAATTGATATTAATATTATAAAAGTCTATATATATTATAAATAGAGCTTGTAAAATTTGATCTCTTAATGACAACTTTTTTCTTCTGCATTTTTATATCCTATAAATATAATTATAATAAGGTTATATGGGTTAATAACGTTCAATGCAAGCATTTTTGTGAGAAAAAAAAAAAACGATTTAAATCATAAAATCGATTTTTTTGGTTAAAAAAAAATAAAAATTGGGGATTTTTTAAAAAACCCATCTCGCCCAGACCTACTTGAGTGTGATAACAATAGTAGAATCAGAATAGCCCGGTCCATTGGATTATCTGAATGTAAGGAGCATCCACTTTGCACTGTGGCCACATCACCACCTCAGATTATTTTTTAATACTTTGCCATCAATTATTCCTTACATTTAATTAATCTTGCAATCTAATCATTTTGGCATGTTTTAGATCAGGTGTTCCCATATTTTTCAGCCTGCAACCCTTAAAATAACAGCGCCAGTGACTCGCGACCTCCAAATTCCTCTGAGGTGGTTATAAATAAACAAACATTGTGCACACAACAATAGGCATATATAAACACGAGCATATTGACAACACAATAATAATTCCTTACATTTATATAGCGCTTTTCTGGACACTCAAAGCGCTTTACACATTAGGGGAGATCTCCTCATCCACCTCCAGTGTGCAGCATCCACCTGGATGATGTGACAGCAGCCATATTGCACCAGACCGCACACCAGCTGATTGGTGGAGAGGAGACCGTGATAAAGCCAATTATGGTATGGGGATGGTTAGGAGGCCATGATGGACAGAGGACAGTAGGCAAATTTGGCCAGGATGCTGGGGTTAAACCCCTACTCTTTTTTTGAAGGACATCCTGGGATTTTTTAATGACCACAGAGTCGGGACCTCGGTTTAACGTCTCATCCAAAAGACAGCTCTCATGAGCAGTATAAAATCCCCATTACTACACTGGGGCATTAGGACCCACACAGACCGCAGGTTGGGCACCCCTTGCTGGTCTCACTAACATGACTTCCATCAGCAACCTAGCTTTCCCATGTGGCCTCCCATTCAGGTACTGACCAGGCACAGCCCTGCTTAGCTTCAGTGGGTGACCATGTGAGAGTTGCAGAGTTACAGAGTTACAGTTACAGAGTTACAGTCTAACAACCATATAATTTTTATAGTCATTTATTAATTTGTTTAATTTAATATTAACCTCAAGTAAAGACACTGGTGGACACAATGTTTTCAGCACAGGTCTGTTCTGGGTTTAAATTTGGAGGCCGCCAATCAGAGATCATTCTCAATATTCATCTCTATTTATTTTTTATGTATTTGATTGCCAAAGTTTAACCTGGAGCAATAAAATCAATCTGCTGTAGCTGCCACTATTGCTGTGTTGTTAATCTAATGTAAACACACCAATCCTATGAAAAAAAACTATTTAAAGGCTGATGCCTTTTTACTTGCATGTTGTTGTATTTTACTGTTAAAACTACTATTTTTTATCTTCTGTTGGTTATGGTTAAAAGATTGTAATTCTAATAGTTTAATACTTTATTTTAAACTATTAGACTTTTTTTGACTTTTTTTAAATCACCAAGCGACCCCCTATCATTGTCCCTCACTTTGGGAACCACTGTTTTAGATGTTAAAAAAAGTGAGAGAAAAAAATCCCGTATACATTTTTCTAAGGTCACTGGAAGAATGAAAGTTGGGTTTGGAACAACATAGTAAATTACATTTTTGGGTAAAATAAATTGTTTACGCTTACGCCACAGAAAAGTTTAGAAAAGTATCATTTGTCTTGATTTCCCACCTCTGTGCATGATCACTTAAGAGCTATACAATCTCATCCAATGGAACTCTCAGACAGACTATCTACAAAGGCCATTTCTCATAAACGGACAAAAAGTTCAAATTATTGTTTGACTCGGGGCCAGAAAACAGAGCTGCCGTGTTCAAGCGAGGCCTTTCATCTTAAGTGAATTTAGGCAGTGCAATGCAATTTCACAATCCAAATACTCCAGCTGTTTAAAGTTAAAGTTCCAAGGTAACCCATGGCGCCCCTCACCAGGACCAGACGATAACATGTGGAATACGTTTAGATGCGTTCCTCCAAACATTCCCACTGTCTCTACTTTTAAGGATCTTCAACACTGAGACTATACTCACATCAGGTAAACACGACACAGGTCACAGATAAAACAATATATACAAGCAACAAAAAAAAATTTGTCTGGAGTTTAGAAAGGAAAAGAGACAGTAAGTAACCCCTCTATTAAACTAATTTGGACTTGTTAGGGGTTACTTGTAAAGCCAAAGCTAATTACTACCCAGCTTGATTATATTTACAAAAGCAATTGAGTCTTGTATGGAATACTTTTATCCTTGGATGTCAATCACCAAAAAAAAAAAAGTTTCCTTTGCCTAATTATGCCTAGTTGGTTTATTTGTGAATCAGTCTTTTTTTTTTTCTCTGGAGCATACGGCTCACATTTTTGCGGTCTTTCATTATGACATGAAATACAATGTCCATGGAGTGAAGTAGACGGTCTGAAATAACATAAATAAGTGGTTTAGAAAAACAGGTAAAGGTGGGCCAAGAAAAAGTAGGAAAAAAAGGACTGAAAATGATGGAAAGCTGTCCAAGGAAAACTGTTTTACAGTATTGCAGTTTCTCATGAGAATTTTTTTGTGCAATACCTAGTCATAAATTCACAATACAATGCTTTGGCTATGCGTCTAGAGATGAGGCGTTGGACTTTACAGACTCCCGAGGACTGATGTGAATCCAACAGGAGGTAAATGGAGACAGACACCCGTAACTATCGCCTCTGTAAGTGAATATATAAGCCAGCTATATTCATAAATATTATATATCTTCTATACGACCAAGCCAAAAAGCACTCAGACAGCATTGTACCATATGGGAGATGAATTGAAAACGGCGAGGATGAGCCAGAAAAATGGAGAAAAGCACCAATAACTATATAATAGTATTTATGTGACCAAAATACACAATAGAGAAAATAAAGAAGGTAAATTGATGAGAGTACAGACAAGGAGTGGAAAACGACATACATGATAACTGCATGCAGAATACTAAAAAATACTAAATGCACAATACTAAAATGTTAATAGTAGTGTTATTTTGTATCTTAACTACATTAATATTAATATATTAATACTTGATATTGGAAAAATCTAACATGGCAATATTTTGTTAGACTGCGATATGAATACAATTTCACCCAATGACTTGAATATCTCTATTTGGAAAGATCTTATCATTTTAGATTGATTGGAATAACACTGTAGGAGTATATTTCTGCATAAAATCCAATACACAAATTAACCCTTGTGCTGTGTTCAAATTTACTACCCTTTTGTTATGTTAGGGATGAAAACATCTACTAAACTAAACTGCTGTAAAATGCATCAGATACATTTTTTTTTCACATTTTTTTGCATAAATCTGTAAATCAACCTCAGTCCTGACCAAAACTACTAAATTGTTTAGAAAATTACAGGATTTTAATTCTTTAATTGCCAAATTCATAAATGATGTCACTGATTTGGTGAGAAAAAAAAACACACAAAATGACATATTTTCATTATAAAAAGTAATTGAGGACTGGATTTTTTTAAACATTGATGTGTTGATTAACAGACTCATGCAAAAAAAAAAAAAAAAATTGAAAAAATCTGATGCATTTTTTACAGCAGTTTAATTTAGTAAATGTTTTCATCCCGAACATAACAAAAGGGTAGTACATTTTCCCAGAGTGTATCATTGAGTTTTTTTTAAACAATTCAAAGCATTTTCTAAAAATATGTGTCAAAATAAAATTTGTCACCAAAAATCCTTCTGCTAGCTGAAACACTGTTATGGCCAAATTAAGACTCAAAGTCACCCCACTGCAGGGCTGCGCGATATTGAAAAAAAAAACTGACATTACGATAATTAATTTTTCTACGATATATATTTCGATACTGAGTATAATTTTACCAGATGAAATCAATAGGTCTATTTGGAAAGAATTTATAATTTTAGATGTACATTTTGATCATTTTATAAGGGAAAGCATCTGCGAGGATGCACAGTGCTTTATGATTTTTTGGACGTTTAGCAATATTCAGATAGACAAATTTTATAATCAAATGTAAAATATTACTGTATAGTTTTCATCATATATTTACATAAATACAATTAATCTTCCTTAAAGTTTAAAACATAATTTCTTATGCCTGGATATTTTAATCTGACTTTTAAAAAATGCTCACAGTCGCAGGTCCTAAAAAAAACACATAAATAATAAAGGTTTTGGTAACTTTATGGTTAAACATTGCAATGACAAAATCTTAAGCGTTTTCAAATATAGCTCCTAGTCAATTACAATACCGGTTCAACATTGCAGATCCTGCGATGTGACTATTGCGGATGCGCATATTGCAACATTGATGCTGAAACAATACATTGTGCAGCCCTACCCCAGTGGATGAAAACATCCCCAACAGTACATAAGGGTTAAAAGCATAGATAATTACAATAAAGATACAATTGAAAAAAAAGTGTTTTATCGTTTTCTGAATATAATTTTGAATATATACAGTTGCAATCGGAATTATTGAACCCCCTTTGAATTTTTTTTTCTTTTTTAAATATTTGCCAAATTATGTTTAACAGAGAAAGGAAATTTTCACAGTATGTCTGATAACATTTTTTCTTCTGGAGAAAGTCTTATTTGTTTTATTTCGGCTAGAATAAAAGCAGTTTTTAATTTTTTAAAACCCATTTTAAGATCAAAATGATTAGCCCCTTTAAGCTATATATTTTTTCAATAGTCTACAGAACAAACCATCATTATACAAGAACTTGCCTAATTACCCTAACCTGCCTAGTTAACCTAACTAACCTAGTTAAGCCTTTAAATGACACTTTAAGCTGTATAGAAGTGTCTTGAAAAATATCTAGTAAAATATTATTTACTGTCATCATGGCAAAGATAAAATAAATCAGTTATTAGAGATGAGTTATTAAAACTATTATGTTTAGAAATGTGTTTAAAAAAATTATCTCCGTTAAACAGAAATTGGGGAAAAAAATAAACAGGGGGGCTAATAAATCAGGGGGTTGAACAATTCTGATTGCAACTGTATTATGTTCAGGTGCAGTAATTGCAAAAAAAACTTATCATTACTATCGGTATGGTACCAAAGGTATATGGTAATTTACTATTATACCAAATGCTTTTAAAATCCTCATACAGTCAAAGGCCTCAATCACATACAAAAGATAAATTATAATGCAGACTCAACACTGCATATCCTGCGATATGACTTTTGCAAATGTTCACATTGCGATATCGATGCTAAAACAATATACTGTGCAGCCCTAATTAATACTCAAATGGAAAATTAGGATCAGTAAGTTGTTTTAATAATGCTGTAAAAATAATGTAATAATAATAGTAATACTGTGAAATGTTATGTTATTGTGAAATGTTATTATTTATTTAAAAATTATTTGAAATTAAAATAACTGTGTAATAAATAGCTAAATGAAATGTATTACTCAATTCATTACTCAATCATTACTCAATCATTCATTACTCAATCACTACAGGCTCCTGTCTGGTCAATAGGCATATAAGGAGGTCCAAGATCAGGTAGGTCTCAAGAGCTCCCCCTGGTAAAAGGAGAAAAAACGAGGAGATTGGAAAGGGGGATTCTTCCAAAATGAAGATAAGGCAGTAGGGTAAAATCGGTTTATTTATTGTAGGCTTGGATCAATCTGATTAGATTATTACTGATTACGAATGAGGGACTAGCCGTGATCAATCATATCACGTGCTCCTCTCGAAATTAGTTTCACTTAAAACTTCACAAATACACATACAATTTAAATAATATTTAACAGTATTAATCTTTTTATGTATTTCTATTCATTTTTAGAAACACTTATCACTAGCGATTATATTATAGTTGTCGTTTAGAGCATTTTCTGCATGAAATAACCAAAACGTCCCATGTATTGAAATGTAAGCAATCATTTACTATTTATAACTATCAAAATATTCTAAAATCAACTTCAGAGTAAAAGAAAAATAAGAAAAATCACTAATAACCCTGATTTTCATTTCTAACAAATGAAAATGTTTGTTATTTTGTCATTTTCTGAATAAAAAAAAGCTCTAAATGACAACATGAATGTATATGGCCATACCACAGAGGATTTAAATGAAAAAAAGGGGGAGTGAAATCAGCTAGATATCATTTTAATAAATGCCTGGTTACAAATGTGGTTTGTGTAGCTCATCATCCTGCTCCCAGAGGCTGAAAGATGCACATAAAGAACATTATTAGAAAGTGCAGTTCGTTCCAATAAAAGCCTTGGTGCTGAACAGACCCACAAAATAAAACAGGGCTGAACGTGTGCAGTGTGTGCGTGTGAGTTATGGAGGGGATGCACCAGTTCCAGGAGCACGTCCCATGTGCAGGAAGGAATGATGAATGTGCTCAGGTGATCAGGCTCCTCATTAAATAAAATGTAAATGAGGGGGCCGGTGAATAAAAAAAGGGGGCTCTGGCAGCATGGCGGGGATCTAATAGAAAGCGCTGGACATAAAGCAAAGGCAATGACAGTGCTTCAGGGCACAGCGGCGTGCCTGGGGTGAGACTCGAAATGAAGCACCCAGAAAATGAGAGTAGAGCTGTGAAGGAAAATGGATGGCGGATGCGGCCACCGGAGCTGGAGAGACTCGCACGACGGATCTTCCTGGAAAACAAAATAGCTTAAAGCAGCTGAATGTTACACCAGAGAAAATTAAAAATGGCACAAAGAGGGAAGAATACGAGAGAACGGAGGGGGAGGGAAACGTCCCACACTCCAGACTGTCTATTATGCTGCTCAGAAGGAGCCTGGCTTTTGTTAAGGTTATTAAAACAAAAAGAAACATTGAGAATTTATCATATTGCTCGAGGATTGTTTAGATTTCCAAACGCCTGGAATGCAGAAACGTGGCCAGGTTTGAGCATATAAGCAAATTTCACTTTAAAAGACCAACAAAGTGCAGGCAGCGACTACACAGAAACACTTCAACTCATTTTCGTTGCAGAAATTATGTTTGTATTCATAATTTTTTATTTTTTTTAAATACATACAGAATGAGTCAATAATGAAGTGGCTACTTAGATTTTTAGATTATTGTATTAATAATAATATTAACACTTTTATTAATATTATAATTTTTAATATTAAATAATTGAAAATAATTAAAAACAAATATAATTCACACTAATTTAGATATAAATTTTAAAAGATTGACGAATACATAAATTGGAAAAAATAGTCAAATACGTTTAAAAATACATATACAGTGCTTCAGTGATGTGCGTTGAGGTTTGTGGCTGGTGAGGCACGACTCCTTCAGGGTCGTATTTACAAATATATCCACCCAATATATTTGCCAACTACCGTTCGTGTTTCATATATCATATCAGCATTCTTTCTATACACATGGCAGGTACATATTGAGCCAAGGAATAATGTAAAATGTATAGTGATTCAATATGGCTCCCAAAAACACTAAGGTGGACGCTACAGACAGTTGATAACAAGCGACACAGCATCACGGCGGATGCACTCTCTCTCTAACTCACAAACACGCAAGCACGCGCACACACACACACACACACAGGATTTGCACACTGGTCTTACCTTTACTTTATATGATGTCTTGAATGACTTGAATTACTTTGAAATGATCACGTTATCTTTTGTCCCGTACTTTGAAACTAGTCCTTTAGCTCCCGCATTGGTCGTCCATTATTTATTCACGTTTGATTAAAAGTCCAATTTTTACCATTTTTGGAGCTGAGATATCAACATCACATCCAGGATATTTGCAGTCAGTCAGAGTCATAAAATAACAGACTCCTTGTGAACTTTACTACATAGAAGAAGAGCAACCACTGAACAAGAATAACATGAGCTCACGCGCGCCCTCTTCAGTGAGGCAGAGCTACTGCCTGCCTCACCTCATGTCTTTTCAGTGTGGCTGTATGTCATATCCTAAAACCTAATTAAGTGCTAGACATACGTGATATGCATTACAGTACCTATCATATGCAAAATGAGGACATATAATAAAAAAATGTCTACAATGTATAAATTTTTTTTTTTAATCTTATCTAACAAAAAACTTACGATTATGGTCCAAAAACTAGTACAGCCAAATTCATATGTTATAGAAAAATATTAAATACAAATTAAAAGAAAGAGGAAAAATCAAAAGAAGCTAAACAATTGAAAATTTTAGTTTAAATTTTTTAGGTTGTAATTTTTTTTTTGCAATATTTTGCTTGAATTTAATTGTATTATCTTACTATTTCTAAATATGATTGGTGACTAAAATATTATTTTAATAAATATATTTGTTTAATAAATCTGTTTTGTTTAAATGCACCAAAATGCATTGCCTATAATCACTGAGAAATGGATACAAATATTAATTTTCAGAATGGGGTGTACTCAATTATGTGGAGTATAATTCTATATGTAAAATATAAATATAAGGCCTGTCACTTTTAAAACTACAGGTCTCTCCAAAACACACAGGGCACTGATTTCAAAATATGAAATATGTTTCCACCCCACAAACGTCTTTGTAAAAGGCCACAACACTGCCACTGCAATCAGAACTCCAGGTGATCGGGAATTAAGTTTTTTTTTGCAACCAAGCACCATGGTAACAGACGTCACACTGATTGAGTCCACACACACACACACCAATAGATATTGCTGGATTAATAAATGTCTGACAGAGCGCTCACAGATCTCCTTTCCATCCTGGAAACGCAGCAAAGCCAATTCCAGCCTGTGACAATCCTAACTGTGAAAAATGGGCTTCTTATTTCTTTACTTTTGATTTTCTCTGATAGTTCAGAGGTATTTGTTCCTCACAATTACATTTCATACATAGAAATGCATTCCCGAAGCCACCAATATACACACAATCCTAGAGACGGCCGTTCAGGAAACGCTGTATGAAATATGTAAACATCCGTTTTATTCAGCAATTGTTAGCGGATGCAGTGAATAAATATAGGTTGGTATTCACATGTGAGGTACAGTCTGAATGGTCAGGTAATGCAATGCATGAGCCAGCAGCACAAATCATAATAACATGCACAGTGGTCTATAAAATATCTATACGCAAAAAAAAAACTTCTTGGTTTTGACCTGTCAGGCCAAGACTCTGCGGAGTAAAACAAGGACCTGCGGTGACCTGTCTCCTCATAACGCTCAATGAGCTTTTTACTTTATAGGTAGTTTGTTGCTTCAAGGTCATTGTAAAATGTACTGGGCTGTTACTTGCTTCAGTTCCATTTTAAAGAAGATACTATTCTATAACTTATTCACCAAGAATTCATTATTTTCACCGAAACTGGTAATGAAGTCATGTGATGTTAAATGTTATAAAGTATATCTATGTATCCAATCTTTAAAATAAATTTAAAAATGGCAGGACGACTGTTGTCAATTAATAATAAGAAGAAATATTTTATGAAACACCAAATCAGACTTTAAATAAATAACAATTTCCTAAATTTCAATGTCACTACTTAGTCCTGTTTGATGTTATTCTATTAGGAAGCATACTGTATGAGTTACATGTTTTCTGAAATATAGAATAAAAACTTAAAGGGGTGGTCCACTATGATATCATGTTTTAAACTTTAGTTGATGTGTAATGTAGCTGTGCAAACTTAAACAACATCTCTGAATGTAATACGCTCAAAGTTCAATGCAAAGGAAGACATTGGCTTTTACAGAGTTAGCTTAGCAAAGCCTACAGTGAACAAAGTTTGGGGACTACAAAAAAAATACATCCAGGTTAGTGAGATCACAAACCCTCCAGGTTACGCGCATATACAGTACCACACACATACAACCCGCACAGTGAAGAGGCACTGTAATGTTATAGCAGAGAAAGTTAAAATGCCTTCCAAACACAATATACATATACATCTCCACAGCGCTTCTTCTGTTTCTGTATTTGGGCTTCCAAAGGAGACGACACAAAGAGAGAAATGCTTACAGTTTAATTTTAATTATGTTTCAGAGAATTGTAAAAAATATACAGCTAGCATTTGACAAAGGACAGCTTCCACAATCTCTCTCAGTTCAGTGCTGGATTAGACTTAAATTTCCTCCAACGATAATAGACGAAGCTGTGGATTGTGAGCCACAACCTGAAAGTATTTGAAGAGTTCAGATGCAAAAACCTCTAAGTGCCGTCTGAAATTTCCATCGAAAATGAGCATTTTTCTCAACCTTCTTTGTTCATGTTGAGATAATTCCCTTTAAAGACCAGGAAAAGGACTTATTCTTTGCCATAAAAGTGATATTACTGAACATACACACAGGAGCCTAAAAAATATGCTCATTTTAGAGGAAAATTTCGGACGGCATTTAGAGGTTTTTGCATCTAAACTCTTCATTTTTATTTGTTAAAATTGATCTATTACAAGCATAGTTTCTAGCGTTGACAATATGTTGTAGCAAAGACATAAACAAGGATGTAAACAACAGAAAATGCTGCTTGGCACTGTTAACAATTTATCTACAAATTCAAATTTATCCGCCAAACTGCTGTAAACACCCACAATCTTCAGCATGCTGCAGTGTCTCTCTATGCGGCCGCTTTCCTTTCACGTTCTACATCTCAAATAACAAACTCGCAAAAGATTGGAAAAAATTTCATATTACTTGCGCATGCCTATAGCCCAATAAATGATATGAAAAAGACACTGGTCAGATTTTATTTTAGAGAGCTGGCGTGAGGTTCAGCTGTGTCCTTTTCATTTTATGTCTAATTCAGGCTCACACTGACACGGCTGCTACCCTGACTGACAGTATTTACACAGAAGAGGCACAGCGTGTGCTAGTGACTGGACGTAATGTTTCCTGGTGACATGGAGCTGATCCACGAATGACAGCACATTATGTTAGCTGACCAATCAGAGCCTCTTGAGGGCTGACTTTTGGAGGAACTAGGAAATATGATTATCAATTTCATGTTAGCTGAGTAGCAGTATATAATTATAGATGAAAAAATAACGTTATTTTTAACAAATGAAGCATGAGCAGACATTGCTTTGCATGCCATAAAAACAAAAAAACACTTAAAAAAAACACTCTGGACGACCCCTTTAAAGAAGATATTTCTAAAAGTATACAGCTGAAAATTAGAGAAGACTTTCAGATATAGTGCATATCAGAGGAGCTTGTTGTGTGGACAGAGAACTGAAACCCAAATTAAACCCATGTTTAATTTATGTCGGTCTGATGGGAAACATTATGGTCATCACCAAACTGGAGGAAAATTAACTCAAATACTACAGTCTTTCATTATATTACTGTGGTAATGTACTTTCGTCAAAACAATCCAATTTAGAATACAATAATTCTTTGAGGGAAAAAAATATTTCCAAAAGCTTTGAATAGTAGCATGAATCTGTAGCATCTAAAAAACTAAACCATAGCATAAAAGTACAAAATGGCTACAATCTAAATCTTCTGTAATCATGTTACCGAACAGAAAATAAATTCAATTTCAGAAGAACATTTTAGGCTTTTAATGATTTAAAAGATACTTCCAGGGGTTACTCTTTACGTTTCACAAAGAAACAATGATATGTTTTCTAAAAATGCATATCTGCTGTAAATTATGCTTAAAATTCACAGGTAAACTCTAAGATGACCTCTGTATTCATATCATATTTTCTCAAATCCATGTTTCATATTTGGTAATTTGAAAATGAGCATCTCTTCCACCTGAAATGTAAATCCCCCTTTTTTCAGACTTATCTGAGAAATGTTCGTATACCTTTCTTATAGCGGAACATTTTGTTTCTGAAGCTCCTTACTTTGTAGAGAGGTTTTCGGGCAGAGTTCTTTGATCTTTTTTTCCTGCTGCCCTTCTGAGTTTCTGAAGAGAGAATATCTGGATGAGTGTGTCTGATTCTAAGCTTCATACTTCATTTCCCTGAAAAGGGACCAAAAAGAATAAACAGAATCCAAACACTCACACAGATAGATTCAGACACTCAATAGTGCATCTCAAAGGCATAGCAGTAACATCGACAAATCTCATGAGTAACATACCTGCGGGGAGCTCCAAATCCACCTCTTTTTTCTTTATTCTTAAAAGGCGCTGCTTTAATAAAACATGCAAAGCATTTTAAAAAGCACTTTACAGTGTGTTTTTTTCTACAAACACACACAAAATAAACTCCACATAGGCAAATTTGTCTGAATTAATGCAAAAAATGCTAATTTGCCTTTCCTAATAATTCTCTCTTCTTGTGTCAAGGGAATAAATATAACTGTTTATTTTGTTTCATCTGCATATTCTACACCTGCGGAAGGATGCTATCAAATATTCAGCGATGATGAAAAAGAGGCCTCGTGGACATCAGTAAATGCAGAGCTAGAACAAATATTCAACCTGCTTCTAGTACAGAGAGTGAACACAACGGCTTAACATGGGAAGAGTGAGCAATGCGCTGAAAGACACTACTGGTCAGACTAACGGCAATCCCAAAGGCCCCGCTATGCTTTCAGCAAGCTTGTTTATGAAGGTTTACCTTCCACCTGTCCTAGGGGTCCGAGGTCTTCGGACTTATTGCATGTGGAACATAAGACAGCTAGCTCATGTCAGCTGTTAGCTAGTGTCAGTAGCCTGTTTGAAATGGAATTTAAAATCTATATGTTCAGCCTCGTTTCGAGCCGAGCCTTTGTTTTTCTAGAAATGCCTTCAATTTAGGCCTGCAGGTTTGAAGTTGAGAAACAAACAAGCATGATTTACTCTGCTTTCCTTCTGTGGAAAAAGCATAAAAGGCTTTTGCCAAAACAGCATGCTAACAGACAGCATTTATCGTACATTAAATCCAACCAAAATCTGATTGACAAAGACAAATCCGGTAAGGACGTTTGGTACGAGGGCTCTGAATAATTCAATTCATTTTTAATCAGGGATGAGACTCCAGGTCTATCTCCTCTCTGCTGTTTGACAAGTGTAATTCATCAGGGGTAAAATCTAGTCAGTCAGGGAAGTGTCACTGAGGGAGAAATTGACCAGTGGACCTCATGCATCACCATCCACCTACAGCATTCTCCACCAACTTACCTGGCTCGAGGTTCCACCCATGTATCATCAGTCATTCAAACCAATTAAGTGCTTCTCAATATATAAAAAAACTTACTGTATTTCTAAGCAAGACTGAAAGAGGTGATCCAGAAAGCCATTTTCCCTCAAAATCCCATTAGAAAGGTGAAAAAGTCTAGCTGATGTCATAAAAGCAGGGGATTTTGTTTAAGGACTGGAAGGTATTACAGAGCAGATTACTTGTGGCTTATTTTCTTTGTTGGAAAATTACATTTTGGAGTACTGGCTTTCAGCTCCACAGGAACAACGAATTCTCATCTGACCAAGTTTTAAAGTTTGTTGTATTGTCTGCAAATAATCTGTTGTTTAAGATACTGACAACTTTCAGAAATGTACACACTGTGCTGCGATTTAATCAAGTGTTATCATGCAAATATTTGCTATTCCAATATATACGAAAGTTATGTTTGAGGGAACTGTAGGGTCTGATATCGCATCTCTTGCTTCTTGACATCCCACTGAGCTGCTGTTTTGCTCTTGCTACAGTCGACACTACATGATTCTATTGCCCTTCATGCTGTAGAGTCAATGGAAAAGTCGATAAAACTTGAACTGCTATCTAATTTTGCTACACTCCAAAAAAAAAAAAAACAAGAAGTGTGATCTTTTGAGGTCCCTGCAAAGTTCCCTTGTGTTGTTGAACCCATTATGTTCCAAACTTGGAGGGCCTGGCTAAATCTACTGTTTTATTTGTGGATGGCTTATAGGAGTGGAGTTGAAGGCAGGTTAAGACCTTGTAAAATGTTATGCTGCCTACTTGCTCTTGACCAGTCCATGACCTGTTCACCTGTCATTCATTATAAGGTGGTCCCTAAATACATTATCACCTTTATCTAGACCTCTGACCCCCTCCAAACTTCTCGACAGGCCTCTTTAACTTTATTTACTCAGTGAGCGTATAGGAACTAAATGTTGCTTGAGGCATATTCACCTTACATTTTGTCAAAACATCAATATAATTTGGGTTACATCTCTGTTTTTATGCAATGTTAAACATGGAAGATCAATAGATTGTATTGATAATTGGATTTATCACAAATATTAACATCAATATTTTGGTATTGATATTAATATTTATATTTTAGCCTCAAGTGATTATTAATTAATTAATTTGAATATTTTGTACTGAAACATACTATGCTACGGTCTGTTAGAGGGTTGGAAATGTGTTTCAGTATAAAATATTCTAATTAAGTAGATGTTTATAACTGATATTCATTCATAACAAAAACTTCCTCAGTTGTTTGTTATTTTAGAATAAGGTTTACCTTATAAGACTCTAGCTTGTCTGTAGGAAAGATAACAGATTTATTAATCACAATCCTCAACTTAATCACTTTCATGATTCATGCCTATGCACTTCATTTAAAGTACATTTAGTAATTTTAGATACCCTTGTTTACTCTTTTGTTAATACACATTTATTACAATTGTGTCTTCCTTGTGTTGATAATACAGTAAAAGGCTCTACAAGTCTTAACGATCTCATTATCCTTCAGATTTAGCCAGATAATAAACACCTTTACATTTCTATAATGCAGTTAACAATATTTGATTGTTAATTATTTTGACAGTCAAAGCTGTCTGGTGCCCCATTTAAAAGGAGTTATGTATCTGTTATTTCTACATTATTTGGTGCTCTACGTGAGGCTAAAATATCACTATTAAAATCAATACCAAAATATTGATGGTAATATTTGTGATGAATCCAATTATCAAAATATTAATTGATGCCCTCGTGTGAGGCAAAAATATTAATATTAATACCAAAATATCGATGGTAAGATTTGTGATAAAAATCAATTATCACATTAATTGGTGCCCTGTGTGAGGCTAAAATATCATTACTAATATCAATACCAAAATATTGATGGTAATATTTGTGATATATTCAATTATCACTACATTAATTGGTGCCCTCGTGTGAGGCAAAATATTAATATTAATACCAAAATATTGATGGTAAGATTCGTGATAAAATCAATTATCACATTAATTGGTGCCCTTTGTGAGGCTAAAATATCAATATTAATATCAATACCAAAATATTGATGGTAATATTTGTGACGAATCCAATTATCACTACATAAATTGGTGCCCTCGTGTGAGGCTAAAATATCCATATTAATATCAATACCAAAATATTGATGTTTATATTTGTGATAAATTCAATTATCATGTGTGAGGCTAAAATATAATTATTAATATCAATACCAAAATATTGATGTTTATATTTGTGATAAATTCAATTATCATGTGTGAGGCTAAAATATAATTATTAATATCAATACCAAAATATTGATGGTAATATTTGTGATAAATCCAATTATCACTAAAATATCAATTTATGTAGTTTAGAAAGTAACACTTTAATGATAAAAGAAATATGTTTGATGTCATCTTAATGCATCAGGCACCATGAATTCAACAGCCATTATTATTCTAGACTACTATTTTCTAAACATAAAATATTAACAATTCAAGCTATACTGTATTCTAATTCTCTATTCAAGTTCTGAAGTGAAAAAAAAACATTCACTTTTACACATACACATATTTTTATAAGACTTTATACTGTAGTTGATAAACTAAAAAACATGAACGGACTATAAAAATAGTAATATATTTATTTATTGATCACAATTAATTTACTTCAACGTACTAACATATTAAATAAAACCAAAAGTTTTTTTTATTAACTAACATCAACAGAGAATAAAACCCTAAACATGTAGCTCAATCTCATAATTTATGTTATTTTAATGTAATTAATTAATGCATTTATCAAAGTTAACTATCAAAACATTATTAAAACGTGTTACCAGTTTGTTGATTACATTGATTAATAAAATGTTAGCATGAATACTGGTATTTGACATTTAAAAAAAACCATATACTAATAAAATATACTTCACCATACTGGATGTTTAAATATTTGTCAGAAATAATATTAATTTCTTAGTCCAAAAAAAAAAAATAAATAAATAAAAAGATAAATTATGATAAAGGGTCAGTTATCTTTACAAAAACATAAGTTAAAAAGTCAGTTTTTCTCCTAAGAGGTAGTGTTCAGCCAGATATATGATCCCAATGAATTACCAGGACAAGAATCAATGAGCAGCAGGTCTGGAAGTGTGGCACGGGAAGCCTCTGTCATCCAAGGATACTCTTTAATATATCAGCTCATTTATCTCTGACAAAAGCGCTGTGCCAATCTCCAGGCTAATTGAAAGCTTACGAAAGCAAGTTATTTAAATGACAAAATAGACCCAGGCACAGCAGCCAATTAGGAGCTAGCGCACTGGCGAACGCTAAGTGTCAATGCGTCTTTGCCTTCGCAAGGGACTTGGAGGAGTCCCATTGGCCTCAAGGCCATGGAGGTTTCATTAAAGGACATGTCCAAAGCTAATACAAATGAATTATGGATCTCAAACAAATGAGACCTGGGCGAACAAATTGTCCAGGCAGATTGAATGAACGAACATCTGTATGTGTGTGTGTGTGTGTGTGTGTGTGCGTGCGTGTGTGTGCGTGTACCATGTATTTCTCACATTTGTGGGAACCAAATTTCCCCACAACTATAGCAATACCTGTAAAATTTGACCTTGTGGAGACATTTTATTGGTCCCGCATGAGAAAAACAAAAAAATCACAAATAAAATTAAGATTTATAATTAAGTTTTTAATTATTAAAAACTTTAAAATGCTAAAACAAAATGTCCTGTCAGAGTTAAGTTTAGTCTGTACAGTATAAAAATCCTTACATAAATGGCAAGTCCCTAAAGATAGCTGTACAAGTGTGTGTGCACGTGTAAGCACGGGGGTAAGCAAATTTGCTTTAATCTACACCACATATTGGAAAAATTATGCTTTTTAATTATTTTTAAATAGAACTTTTCCCAATATTGCCTGCAATTACAATACGTACAATATTATACAAGTCCGGCAAGTGCAAAAATAGCAAGCACTTCTCTACTCCCTGTAGTTCTGGACTCGGAGAGAGGCTAACAAGGGAGCATTCATTATACCTGAGACAAGAATGGAATCTAAATAACCAGACCGAGCCTCTGCCAGAATACATTGAGAGAGCAATACTGTTTTAATTCCTTATGGGTGCAATTGGCAGGTAACAGAGGCTTTCATGTCGAGAATGACTTTTATATAGAGATCCATCTGAAAAGCAAAGCCCGAGACATAAAGGGACTGCACTTTACACTGTGTGACTACCACATAAAGGCGAAAGGCACAAATGATCCCCAGTGTCTGATCAAAGCCTCCTTACAGCATTCAGATATATATTTGAAATGGAGCAATTACAATGGAGTCCAATCCAGGTTGTAATACTCCCAGCTTTAAAAAAAAAAAAAAAAGGAGAGGGAGAAAAATCACGGAACATTTTATTTAGTTAGTCTGACTCACTCTAAGCAAATCCATATGGCGCATGTGAGCAAATGTCAATATTTAACTGAAATTTTGTGATTGTGCTCGTCCAAGACTTAACATGCACAAAGCAAACAGTGATTCCAAGCGTGTTTTTGAATGAGCCTCTGACATTTTAACGCCGACAGTTGGAAAAAGAAAAACACACCAGTTTTCACTCTTCAAGAGGTGTATTCAACGCCAATGAGTTCACTCAAATGGCTTACGGAGGAATTTAAAGCTCATGTATGTGCTAATACTTTCTGCCATCCGACTTAATTTGCAAAGACAACTATAAGTAAGCCGTTTGCAGGTTGATTTCCGTGAAATGTTTAAATGCTGTCAAGATTTCAAAACAGTCAAACTCGCTCACTAGATGTGCTAATAAACTGTATACAAATGTTTTTACACAGAACTCATGACGAATCAAGTTCACACTGAAATATATTTAAATGTATTTAAAAAGTTACAATACAGAAAAAAAAAAACATTTTAATAAAAGAAAGCTTGTTTAAACTGTCACACAAACACACTCTCATTTTATAATGTTAAACTAATAATTAAATATAATAATTAAAGAAGGCGTGGCTCAGTGGTTAGCACTGTCGCCTCACAGCAAGAAGGTCGCTGGTTCAAGTCCCGGCTGGGTCAGTTGGCGTTTCTGTGTGGAGTTTGCATGTTCTCCCTGTGTTCACGTAGGTTTTCTCCGAGTGCTCTGGTTTCCCCCACAGTCCAAAGACATGAGCTATAGGTGAATTGAATTAACTAAGTGATGTTTCCAACCCATGCTCATTCCGAAAACATACCGCTATATACATTTCTGGAGACCGCAAAATACCTCTAAGGGGGTATGTTTTTTTTGCAGTTTTTGTTTTTGTGAATCCACGAGACGCTGCCGTGTATGCTTTTTGAGATCTCAAATTTCTCTTGCGAGTGCCATTCGTGCCTGCTGTTCTCGCGTAAACCCACCAGAGGCCGCTGTCGATTGACTGTTTGACTGACTGAATGACTGACCAATCGACTGACCCACCCTCCTCCTTTCCTAAACCCAACCAATTTTATTGATTGACCCGCCCACCCACTTCCCTAAACCCAACCAACAATTTTCAAAAGCAATCCAGAAAAAGAAAAGCCTTCGCCTGACTTTTACCACATTTTCAGATTTTACCACATTCTCACCCTGTTATTTACTTGTTTATTTTATTTTTTGGATTCTGCTTTTATCTTACCTGCTTTCTGGAACTGTTCTTCACCAGACTCAAACCCCGTCGTCGTGGTCAACTCCTCTCTACATGACGAGCTAACAGGACAAACTGGTTACATCGGGAAAGCCGTCTATGTGGAGGTAAGCGGACGGCTGGTAAGCGCGAAAAGGAATGGCGTCATACTGCCCAATAGCGTTTGCTTAAAAAATTAAATGCAGCTATACGTACTTCTGGCTACATAATTTGCGGTCTCCAGAAATGAAAATAGGGCTACATTTTCAGAATGAGCCTATGTTGGATGTTTCATAAACACATTTCGGGAGGAGTCTTTGACGAGGCTAATTCATCACAGACAATCATTCTATTATCCAATCAGCTCAAGACTAAACCCCTATAAATAGTCAAACACATCATACCTCCATTTTCTCTTGACTTCAGCATCCCTCCACCACCCCAACTCCACACTATTAAACCTGATACCTACTTAAATCTGATGGGGGAGCGTTCTGGAGCCAGACAAGACACTGCACTCGGACCCTATCTCTCTCTATCCTGATAAGGGGAATAACACTAGTTAGGGTGTCTTTCCGAGCTCAGAGCCCTCTCCCCGGACAGCACGCTAAATATGCATATTCTATTCAGTCAAATATCTGTGAGTGTGAACTCGTGAAATTGGTCGTAGTGTATGAGTGTGAATGAGTATTATGGAAGTTTCGCAGTACTGAGTTGCAGCTGGAAGGGTGTCCGCTGTCTAAAGTTGAATTCTGTCTAAAGTTGAATTAAAGTTCATTCTGCTGTGGCAACCCCCGATGGATAAAGGGACGAAGCCGAAGGAAAATGAATAAATTAATAAATAAAGATAAAATAAAATCAGTAGGAAACACAATAAAACCAATTCACAATGCTTTACATTATTTACATTACACACTACACTACAATTTACATTACTTTTTTTAGATGTTAGTATCAGTATGTTGGCTAGTGTGCTACAAAAACATTTGACAACATTTGTGGATAAAAACATCCGAATGATATTTTCAGTGGCTTGCTGCATGCGTTGGAGGACTTGAGAAGCAGAGTGGAGTTGACGGCGACAATGAGGTTCACGTCCAAGCAGTTAAAAAAAAACAAAAGGCAAAAAAAAGAAAATAAATAAGTTAATAACCGGGTGAGAACGTAGTAAGATCTGAAAATGTGGTAAAAACCAGGAAGCTGCCAGGGCTTTTTTTTTTTTTTTTTTGGATTGCTTTTAAAAACACTATCGGTTGGGTTTAGGGAAAGGGGTGGTGGGGGTATATCAGTCGGTCAGTCAGTCAATCAATCAGTCAGTCAGTCGACAGAGGCCTGGTGGATTTACGTGAGAAGAGCAAGCGCGAATGGCACTGGCGAGAGAAATTTGAGATCTGAAAAAGCATACACAGGGGCCTCTGGCGGATTCGTGATAAGACTGCCAAAAAAACGTACCTCCTGGGACGTATTTTGCTCTCTCCAGAAATGTATACTGGGGTACATATCCATAATGAGCCTAGGTTGAACAAAAACGCTATTGGCTATTTTTTAAATTGGAGGAGCTACTCTATGTCCCGCCCTCTCTTTATATTTCAGTTGGGATTATGTCAAACATTGAATAAATAATGCAAATTTCAAAACACTTCACGGAATCTTTAATTTATTCAGATATTAATGTATTAATCAGCTTGATTTTAAATTATAAAGAGTTATTATTGTTTTTGTTAATTTATTATTGTTAAGTTATTATCTAAACTATTAACTTTTATTATCTATTAACTGAAATACCACTATAGATTCATCAGGAGCAAACTGAGCATGCGTTTTTTTTAGAGTAAATTTAAGCATGTCTAAATGTAACAAAATAGAGCTTACAATATGTGTTTAAACAACTCTGTGTAAAAATAGCTACCTTTCAGTAAGCACTTTTTCAGTTAAGCTGGTTGGATTGGAAACCAGTGAAATATGATTGTAATCTCTTTAAAATTAAAAAGTAATGGCATTACATGCATTAGGGAATTTATTATGTGGTCATTATAATTAGAGGAAGGCAAATCATAATACGACTTGACGATGCCATAATCAATAGCGCCCTCTTTTGGTCAAAAAGTACCACATGTAACTAATCAGGTTTTATTTTACTACGTGTTGCTATTTTGAACGTAAAGTGAAAAGACATCTGGTCATCCAACACTTGTAGCACAAAATTACACAGCTTTATGTTTCAGCTTCAATCCAGCCTTTATCCCACATGGCAGATTTTCCACTTTAAACATCACTTCTGAATGTTACTGATTATAACGAGACTAAACCGAATACGAATCTGAGTTACACAAGAACATGTGCGGCAGTCAAATCGTCCACTCTGAAAACAGCGCAGGCTCAAAAGAACAATTACGCTTCATGTGTTTTCAAACGGCCCTCCTCCTACTCTAAATTCTTTGGAGAAATAAAATAACAAACCACACAGTCCCGTGGTTTACGTGTAGCCGTACGTCTCTTTTATAGAACATTTTCAAGCATATTTCTTTCATTACAATCTGCGGTTTGGATGGATTTGTCCTCCAAAGCAGTATTTACACTACAGTCTTAACAGCTCCCTCCATATTCAAGCCAGTTTTGGAGGGCCAGTGGAGAAATCCTATGAGCTCCTGTGACGCGTTTATGTCCCCGATGTAGAAAAGCTCTTTAAGAAATGGTGTTTTAGTTAAGGAAAAAACTGATTTAGCATTTAAACAACACTGAAGCCAGTTCCCCAACCTTCCCTTGACCCGTACAGAACCGCACTGGCTGTAGCCGCTACTGTATGGCAAAAACTTCCCTCCGGAGGCCACAGCAATCAGGACGATTCGGTGGAAGCCAGCAAACATCTGCAAGACACGTTTGGCCAAAACACAGCACTGTAATATACATTATAGGCTATACAATGGGTCGCTTGGATACACCGCGCACACAAAAGACAACAAACTAAGCATGCTGGTGGTTTTCAGGAAGGATGGTTCTGGATTAAACGAGGGAAAACATAGGAAACGTCTCATGGGAGCATTAAATATGGCTCATTCTAGGTGCTCAGCACTCTTTATGAGGAAAACATTTCTTTTAGTGTGAAGGAAAAGGAAGCGCATAATGGTTTCTGTGGACTAATAAGAGCAGACTATAAGTCCTACGTAGCTATAAGTGCCAGTCGACCACTAGACATACCAATTTGGTACAGAAAAACAAGGAAACCCGGGTTTGTTATTTGATGATTAAAAATGTAGACGGTCTCTTAGAGGGCATGGAATTTGCATTTATTTATTTATAATGGTCTAAAACACTTCCCGGTGATTGTCTATATTGGGATTGTAGCCGAACGCAGCAGCGGTAGGGCTGAAAATGTGCTAGAAAACCGCACACACATGTACGGCCATGCCAAACCAAGTTCATCAGGGAGTTCAGGGCTAAATCAATGCATACTTCCCTCTCAATCAAATTCATTCCAGCAATACAAAAGTTTAATTGGTTTTCTTTTCTCTGATGGCTGAGTTAAAGGACGGATCAACTGAAATATGCTATTGTTGTTGTGGTTGTTGTCTTTTGTGGCATGTGGCAAAATATAATTTAAATCTGTAACAGACAAAGATGAAGAGACAGACTAAACCATAGTCGAACCGAAAGATAGGAAAACAACAGACAGACAGAGAGACAGAACAACAGACAGACTAGACGGAACGATGGTGAAAGAATGGAAAAAAGGCAGAATGCTTGAGGAAATAATAACAGTTAATGATAGACAATGATAGATAGAAGGACAGAACAAAAACAGACAGACAGACAGACAGACAGACAGACAGACAGACAGACAGACAGACAGACAGACAGACAGACAGACAGACAGACAGACAGACAGACAGACAGACAGACAGACAGACAGACAGACAGACAGACAGACAGACAGACAGACAGACAGACAGACAGACAGACAGACAGACAGACAGACAGACAGACAGACAGACAGACAGACAGACAGACAGACAGATAGATAGATAGATAGATAGATAGATAGATAGATAGATAGATAGATAGATAGATAGATAGATAGATAGATAGATAGATAGATAGATAGATAAAAGGAATAAATCATTCCAGTAAAATTGTTTTTGCTCAGGACACTTGGAAATGTTTCTTGCCCATGGACTTAACAAAGAGTGAATGAGCCTTGACCATTATTTTCATAAAAGCAATAAAGACCTATAATTACAAAAATGCCAATAAGAATTTATCTTTCAAAAATCTATAAAGCTATTAAGGGCATAATTAAAAAGATCTGTTATTTTTGCACAAGCGTCTGTGAAACTTAATCATGTTTATTTTCGTGCAAAGTCTTGAACAAAAACATTAACTTTGAAATATTAATCCAATCTCCCTTATTGATAAAAATTCAACAGCGAACACAAAGCCATGGCTCATACATACATGCATCATTACACTCTGCTGCAATTACACAGGTTCATTACCTTCCCAAGAGCATCAACAGAGAGAGAGAGAGAAAGGGAAAGCGAGAGAAGATAATTGCATCTTATGACACCCAGAGGTGCCCGTGGGCTGAAGGTACGATGTGAAACAAAACAATGGCTGGGTTTTACATTCCATATCCTTGCAAATTGAACAGATTCTCTGAAATATGATATTCAGCCAGCCACTTACTCCTCGGCAACCTTGCAATGACTTTTTAAGCGTAAAAATAAGTGTCAAGGAAAAGAAATATGTGCCTCTTTCTGATGCCCGGTGTGTGCCATTTCCCCTTCATCATGACCAAATGTTTTGATCCACAACTTATTTAAGCCCTGGATATTAAGCAATTTTCCTAGGCCTTTAACGGGATTTGATTCCCTGAGGTCAATCCTCCTAGAAATGGCCATTTCTTTACATTACCAACTCAGGTATGATGCTCCCATTCCTCCCCCTCGTCCTGCCGGGGATAAATAATAAATGAAAGTGGTATTTGAGTCTTCAAATCATCCGACGGGTCAGCAGCCCTTCCTCTGCCTGAACTTTGAGAGACGTGTAGTGCAGCCTTCCCATGCTAAAGGTTAGCCGCTTGGACAGGCGCCCTGCTTTACGCTAGCAAGCGTGGGCAGTTTATAAGCATCTCCTCGGCATGTCATTGAGAGACTTTTCATGGTGTAAATCCTTTTTTCCTTCTCTTCAGGGGCGGAGTGAAGTCAGGAGACTGAGAACAAACGCAGGAAAAGTTAGCATGCTCCCTAAGTATATATCAGCAGCTAAGCTGCTATTTGGTATTGATTTTTCCTGAAGCCATGTAATTTTGAAAGCTTGTAACAGAAGATGAGGTAAATATCATTTTATTTGCTCAGATGGTCTTAGATTGGATCGGCATGGGGGAGAAGCAGTGACAAGCAAATGTAGACCAAAAGCAGCAATTTCATATAATTGTTTTCAGACCTAACTAGAACAGATCACTTTTCCTATCAAATTATCTTCCGAGAAGAGAGGAAGGGAAGGTCTATTTGGTTAATTAAGAACCATGAAAACAGAACCAACTCAAAGAGACAATTACTCCTCTTACGGGAAATGCACTCCCATAAGTTTCCAAGGACCCTTCAATGCTCATCTAAGAATTTAGAGACGCAAATATGATGGCGAAGCCTGATGTCATTCTGCCGCTTACAAAAACATGTAATTAAACAATGCATGTCTTGCGAAGTACAGCCAATTACTCTTTGAAACATGCTAAAAGAAAAATATTTCAAATAGCAGCTAAATTTGTTAAGAAGCTTGTACATCTCTTCTTTTTGATGTCTAAACATTTTTAAAGGAACAGTTCACTACAAAAATTAATGACAATTCCTCATCAGAATCAGATTATTTCAAACTTGTACTGTATACAATTGGTTCGTCTGCAGAGCACACAAAAAAGACCCCACTGAAGTTCACTGCATGAAAACAGTTTCTTTTTCTTAAAATGTCTACTGTGAATTATTTATATACAGAACACCTATAAATGTTATTTTAGTATAATTGACTACATACAACTGCATTTTGTATTTAGATTTCAGTATTTTGCGTTTTTATCATTTTAATTAATTTATTTCATCATTTTAATTTGTTTCTTAATTTTTCTATTTAGCAAATTAGTGCAGTTAAACACTAAGGGCTCTATTTTAACGATCTAGGCACAAAGTCTAAAGCCCAGGGCGCAAAAGCATTAATGGCCTGCCTGAATCCACTATTGCTATTTTAAGTACGGAAAAATACGGCCTTCGCTGCGGCGCATGGTCTAACAGGGTTGTGCTTTTTCTCTTAATGAGTTATGGGTGTGTTTTGAGAATAAACCAATCAGAGTCTCATCTCCCATTTCCTTTAAGAGTCAGTTGCGTCCTGCCATAGCACATTTGCTATTTACATGGCGGACTTTGTACGATGAAAAACTGAAACGCTTCACTAGCGAGAAAACAGTTAAACAGACCATCTGCAGCAAGAGGATAAAGAATGAGCCTCCTCCAATTGGCCTTTACTTTCTCTTCCTCTCTTTCATGAATAAGGAAACAGTGTTGTACACTCCACTGAAGACATCCATTATATTTAATTTCGTTTGTTAAGCACAAAGATTTGTTTCAAAACTATTTCTAAATTCAGTTCTAATTTCCAGCATACGAATAAATGAACAATAATAACGAAGTGTGGTCAAAAAACTGAGTTATATCCAAACACATGTCATATTTTTATGCTCCATATGGTCCAAAACCAGCCAGGTGGACAAATCTAAGCTTGTTTTGAATAAAACAATTATAAATATGCATATAATAAATAATACTAGGGCCTCACAGTGGAGCAGTGGGTAGCACAGTCGCCTCACAGCAAGAAGGTTGCTGATTCAACCCTCGGCTGGGTCAATTGGCATTTCTACGTGGAGTTTGCATGTTCTCCCCGTGTTGGTGTGGGTTTCCTCCGGGTGCTCTGGTTTCCCCCACAAGTCCAAAAAAAACATGCGGTACAGGTGAATTGGGTAAGCTAAAATCGTCCGTAGTGTATGTGTATGAATGTGTGTGATGTTTCCCAGTGATGGGTTGCTGCTATAAGGGCATCCGCTGGATAAGTTGGCGGTTCATTCCGCTGTGGCGACCCCAGATTAATAAAGGGACTAAGCCTAAAAAAAAATAAATGACTGAATGAATAAATAATACTACTAACAATAATAACAACATTATATTAAAGCAAGTTGTCGTGAATAAACTGAAAAAAAAAAAAATTCGCATGGAGACAGTGGTTATTATATTTATATAGAAAATAAGATTTTTTGTAATATTTTAATCCTTTAATTCTTTATCATTTGTGTATTGCTGTACATCCTGCGTGTTTTAAGCAATGTGTAAGCAAGGCGCACAACTAACACGCTCTGTGCTGAACTTTAGACCTCCTTTCAGCTGGTCTATTGCACAGTTTATTTTAGTTCCTCAAAATAGCAACGTGCCAATAATGTGCCTTAACACACCTCTTTTCTAGAGCGGAACACCCCTGAGTCCACAAATTGGCACAAATGGATTTGCTATTTAAACAACGTGACGAAAAATGGTAAAATTAGGATTGCGCTGGTCTGAAAATAGCAACACGTTGGGGCAAACACATCTTGCGCCCTATTGCGCCGGGTGTATGATAGGGCCCTAAATGACAGTTAGGAGTAATTGACAGTTTTTGGCCTAATTATTAAAATGTTGGTTGTCTTAAAAATAAAAAAAAAGGATGCAGTTAGAAATTGAAAACATTTCCTGTCTGGCCACTTCTGTAAGCAAAATGTTTCAGTATTTAAGTACATCATTGTTGTGAAAATGTTCAGAAAATCAATGTAAAATTACTCTGCTTTATTCCAAATTTCTAAAGTGATGCGAATGCTTTGTGTATGCCCATAAATAAAGAAAATAAAATAGTATTTATAAACTATTGCATCGGCATCCATTGTGTGCTCTAAAAAGAACCATGTCATATTGGTAATGCAGCCTCACTCACACTTTTTTTTTCTGTGAGGTTCTTGAATCCTAGAAATGGACTGTACACGTGCACCATTTAAAAAAAAAAAAAAACTAATACCCAAATCTCAAACATTTAACAGTCCCTCAAATGCCCTGTTTCATCCCTGCCAGCAGTCATTTACAGTGATGACGTAGCGTGTCAGGCTGTTTTTCACTTCAGTCTTTACAGCCTGTGTTATTTTGGGAAATGCTTATTAGCTAAGGTCAACTAATTATTTGTACGCTTAATGAAGGTCACTATTGTAGTCACTCTTCTCTCAGAGCTCTATATGTGATTGGGTTAAGCACCCTTGTTCGACCCGTTTCATCATTTGTCTTTCGACTGTAGTGGACTGAGGAAATTACAGCCTGACAGTAGAACAATAGGCTTGCTTTTACCCCCGCATGCAAACACAGGACAAATACTTTTCATTACACTGTGCTTCAATTGCTCAAACCCATCTCAGATAAAAAACAATTGCTAAGTCCCTTCACAGAAATAATGAGAATACAGCAAACACAAAGAGAAAGATGTTCTCCAGTGGAATATTTCATTAGAAGATGATGGCGTAATATAGGGAAAATAATAAGAGGTCTTACAAGACACTAAAGAGATCAACAGCAGCCCTGACTAACTTATATTTCAGATACACAAAAATATATCGGTAATGCTGTGCAGTTGTGCTCATTGGCATTTAATAGACATGCTATAATAAATCACATTAAAAGATGAACAACATTTAGATACAGACATGTAGAATATAGTAATGTAGACGTATGTAGAAACTAACGTAGACGTAATTAGATATAGTTATGCCTGAATCAGGTGTGTTTGGTTAAGAAAACATGGAAAATGTGTAGAGCTAGTGGTCCTCCAGGAGCGTGGTTGAGAAACACTGCTTTAAATAATATTTAACCCAGATCAAATCTACATATCTGTCAATTAGTGATTTAACGATTCACCGTGAGTCAATTGAAAATCAGTGAAATATGTGACGATTGAAACCGGTAGAAATGTTGAACGAATTGCGATACATGTTTTGAACAAAGGGGGTGCTGTATTTACAGGCGCAAACTCACTTTACTTGCACATCAGCGCCGAGCAAGAGGTGAGGCAGTAAACTAAAATGACAGCAGGTGCACACAAAGAGTGCAAAAAGACGTTTACATGCACTAAAAGAACAACGAATATGATGAAGCCCAGTGAAAAACTTTTGTCACAAATGTCTATACACAAAAAGCTAAAGGCCAAACAACCAACGCAGACCGGAGGATTGGCATCTCAACATTTGAGATGCCAGGGAGAAAAATCTACTTTTTCTCTTTTAGGTAAGTTAGGATTATTAAATTTGTTTCTGTTATGCTTAATAGCAGAATAATGAGAGAGATATTTTTTGAGAAATTGTTATAACTTTTCATGAAAGCCAAGTTTACATACAATAAGATTATTATGCCTCTGAAAAAGCTCAGATGATGGTGTCAAGGTTTTGGAAGTTTCTCATTGGCTAATTGACAACATTTGAGTTAATTGGAGGTACAACTGTAGAATAGTATTTAAAAAAAAACTCAAACACACTGCTTCCTTGTGTGATAACATGAGAAAATCAACAAGCCAGAATCAACAAAAAAGCCAGATTACAATTTGCTAAATTACACTGGGAAAAAGAATAATTTTTGGAGACATGTCTTGTGGTCTGATGGAACTTAAGATTGAACTGTTTGGCCATAATGACCAGTTACATTTGGAGGACAAAGGGGAAAGCTTATAAGCCTATGAACACCATCCCAACTATGAAGTATGGGGGCGGCAGCATCATGTTGTGGGGCTGTTTTGCTGCAGGAGGGACTGGTTCACTTCACAGCATAGATGGCATCATGAAGAAAGAACATTATGTAGAAATACTGAAGCAACATCTTAAGACATCAGCCAGGAAATTAAAACTTTGCCACAAATGGGTCTTCCAAACAGATCATGACCCTAAGCATTCTGCCAAATTAGTAAAAATGTGCTTTAAGGAATGAGTGAATGTTTTGGAGTGGCCATCACAAAGCCCTGAACTCAATCCTATAGAAAATTTGTGGGCAGAGTTGAAAAAGCTTGTGCGAGCAAGACAGTCTACAAATCTGACTCGGTTACACCAATTCTGTCAGAAGGAATGGGCCAAAATTCTTTCAAACTATTGTGAGAAGTTTGTGAAAGGATACGCAAAAATGTGCAAAGACCTCAGCTTATGCCATAAAACATCGATATGCTGATATTACTTTTATAATTGGGATTTGTTTTAAATTTCCAGTTTAGTTATTGCAGAAAAAAATTCTTTCCTAAAAAAAATTGTGCAGCATTTGAGAAAACATGAAAGGGCTCGTTCACCTTAAATTTGTATCAGATAATTTTGTTAAAAAATCATGACAAAATTGTGTATCGTGAATTGTATCGCATCAAGAGTCAGATGAATCGTTAGATCCCTACTGCAAATGCAAATATGTAGAATTTTGCGCTACTTGGGAAAAAAATGCATTTTGTATATGAGAACAAGTATGATAAGCACACTGTTATATCCTGTGCTGTTTGTATAAATATATATCTATATAAAATGGTATAATTAAACATTTTATTATAATAGTCATTTACAATAATTTATAATAATAACCCATTAGCACAGAGGTGCTTAACCCTGTTCTTGGAGATCTACCTTCCTGCAGATTTCAGAAAGCATTAGTGAAGAGATTGTAAATAAAAAAAGAATGTTGCCAGAGTGGCTTTTTGATTTCTTTTCCTGTGCATCCCAGCCACTAGCGCCCCATCTGATTTTTTTAGCGTAGAGGGTAATGTTACAATATGTATTTGAATAATGATGGTTAGTTCCTTTACTTGAAAGCTCAGATTTGATTATCATAATTTGTGTTGTTGACAGAGTTTGAGGTTTATCATTGTTATTGACACCTTACAGATGTTGATCTACCTTTACCATTGCACACACTTGATGTAACATTTAACAGTTTAAGAGTCTCTTTAACAGTTATGTTTATTTTATTATAAAGAGATACACTATTTAGATTTAGATGTTGGTAAATTAAAATTAAGTGATTAAATAACCCAAAAATCCTAATATTCCTAAATGTATTGTTAAAAATTTTCAATAATTATCATATTAAACATGATATTGTGATAATTTTTTTGCAATATCGCCCAGCCAGAATACAGGGAGTGCAGAATTATTAGGCAAATGAATATTTTGACCACATCATCCTCTTTATGCATGTTGTCTTACTTCAAGCTGTATAGGTTTGAAAGCCTACTACCAATTAAGCATATTAGGTGATGTGCATCTCTGTAATGAGAAGGGGTGTGGTCTAATGACATCAACACCCTATATCAGGTGTGCATAATTATTTAGGCAAAATGGGTCAAAAGAAGGACTTGACAGGCTCTAAAAAGTCAAAAATAGTGAGATATCTTGCAGAGGGATGCAGCAATAAAATTGCCAAGCTTCTGAAGCGTGATCATCGAACAATCAAGCGTTTCATTCAAAATAGTCAACAGGGTTGCAAGAAGCGTCTGGAAAAACTAAGGCGCAAAATAACTGCCCATGAACTGAGAAAAGTCAAGCATGCAGCTGCCAAGATGCCACTTGCCACCAGTTTTGCCATATTTCAGAGCTGCAACATCACTGGAGTGCCCAAAAGCACAAGGTGTGCAATACTCAAAGACATGGCCAAGGTAAGAAAGGCTGAAAAACGACCACCACTGAACAAGACACACAAGCTGAAACGTCAAGACTGGGCCAAGAAATATCTCAAGACTGATTTTTCTAAGGTTTTATGGACTGATGAAATGAGAGTGTGTCTTGATGGGCCAGATGGATGGGTCTGTGGCTGGATCGGTAAAGGGCAGAGAGCTCCGGTCCGACTCAATTCAATTCAATTCATCTTTATTTGTATAGCGCTTATACAATGTAGATTGTGTCAAAGCAGCTTCACATGGAAGATTATAGTGAATTGAAACAGTGTCAGTTCAATTTTCAGAGATTAAGTTCAGTTCAGTTTAGCTCAGTTCAGTGTGGGTTAATAATCACTACTGAGAGTCCAAACACTGAAGAGCAAATCCATCGATGCGCAGCTCTACAGATCCCGAACCATGCAAGCCAGTGGCGACAGCGGCGAGGAAAAAACTTCACCAATTGGCGAAAGCGAAGATTTAAAAAACCTCGCGAGAAACCAGGCTCAGTTGGGCACGACCATTTCCCCTATGGCCAAACGTCTTGTGCAGAGCTGCAGTCTAGGCGCAGCACGGTGGACCTCGGCGAAGACTCGTCTGTCCTTGGAGCATCACAGGAATCAGTCTCATGCTCTCACTCCACGATGACCACCACAGCAGGATACGGCCTGGTCCAGAAAACCTTGGGATCATCTCGTCGCTGGTCTTGGATCGCATCAGTGGCGCTGCATAGTCTGAGGGCCTCAAGATGAGTACCCCCAGGTGGAAATACAGAATAAGGAGAATAATTAGCATAGCTGCTGTTCATAGTGTATAAAAACAAGAAGCAAAATGCTGCGTGGGGCACATCATGCATCATACCGCTATGTAATGCATTGAGTGTATGCTTTGCTAAAAAGATAGGTCTTTAATCTAGTTTTGAAGAGTGAGAGTGTGTCTGAGCCTCGGACATTATCAGGAAGGCTATTCCAGAGTTTAGGGGCCATAAATGAGAAGGCTCGACCTCCTTTACTTGATTTTGCTATTCAGACTCAGACTCAGACGCCAGCAAGGTGGAGGTGGAGTACTGGTTTGGTCTGGTATCATAAAAGACGAGCTTGTGGGGCCTTTTCGGGTTGAGGATGGAGTCAAGCTCAACTCCCAGTCCTACTGCCAGTTTCTGGAAGACACCTTCTTCAAGCAGTGGTACAGGAAGAAGTCTGCATCCTTCAAGAAAAACAAGATTTTCATGCAGGACAATGCTCCATCACACGCGTCCAAGTACTCCACAGCGTGGCTGGCAAGAAAGGGTCTAAAAGAAGAAAAACTAATGACATGGCCTCCTTGTTTACCTGAACTGAACCCCATAGAGAACCTGTGGTCCATCATCAAATGTGAGATTTACAAGGAGGGAAAACAGTACACCTCTCTGAACAGTGTCTGGGAGGCTGTGGTTGCTGCTGCATGCAATGTTGATGGTGAACAGATCAAAACACTGACAGAATCCATGGATGGCAGGCTTTTGAGTGTCCTTGCAAAGAAAGGTGGCTATATTGGTCACTGATTTGTTTTTGTTTTGTTTTTGAATGTCAGAAATGTATATTTGTGAATGTTGAGATGTTATATTGGTTTCACTGGTGAAAATAAATAATTGAAATGGGTATATATTTGTTTTTTGTTAAGTTGCCTAATAATTATGCACAGTAATAGTCACCTGCACACACAGATATCCTCCTAAAATAGCTAAAACTAAAAACAAACTAAAAACTACGTCCAAAAATATTCAGCTTTGATATTAATGAGTTTTTTGGGTTCATTGAGAACATGGTTGTTGTTTAATAATAAAATTAATCCTCAAAAATACAACTTGCCTAATAATTCTGCACTCTCTGTACATATGATATAAAAAAGTTAGATTCCTCACATATTCAGCCACAAAATATAGAAACAATGAATACTTCATTTATAAAGTTACCATCTAATTTTCCATTACTTTCCACCTGCAAATCCACAGTTCAGTTGAATCACTTTTCATGACAGGTATGAAAAAGTCCATCTTCCCAGAGCTGCTAAGACTGTAACGGTTCTTCAACATTACCACACTCATTACGCTTTCAGCACAGCCAATCTGCGCTATATATCTCTGAACCCCAAACTTCCCCCTTAGAGGGAATGGAGGAGTTTTGGAGGATCTCCTATTTTCCAGAAACACTCGACAGAGGATAAGTTTCTCGTGCTGTGGCTGAACTGGATACTGGTGGGCGTCTCTCACACCAGCCCTCTGCCTTTCCCGGGCTCTCCAAGTTGCATGGAAAACCCGGTTTATATTCCCACAGATGTCTAACAAGCTGTGGATATGGTACAGGATTATAGACAGGGCTAGATCAATAGCCTGCTGTCTCTGAGGCATCAATATAGATTATGAATCACAGCTAGGAAGTAGTGGGTGATGGCTGTTGCTGGCAGCTCTGTGTGTGCGCGTGCGAGTGAGTGAGTGAGTGAGTGAGTGATTTAGTCTGCTTTAATAGACTCTTTGTTTGGGCAAACACACCAGGCAGTGATCACCACCATCTGCCAGCTTTTTGCATAATGACACTAACATGCACTGATTCTTAATGATAGAGCGAGGACCCCGGGCCAGGACAAATGCAATAGTCAATTATGCTTCTTTCTCCGGCTTTATTTCTTCCCTCAACTGTCGCTGTGCTATTATAACATTCACAAGGACTTGTGTACGACTCAATACTGTTTGACTTCCCCCAATCAATGGGCCGCATAAAGATCCGTCTCAACGCGTCTGACACGGGCCGTGTTAAATCGTACGAAATCTCAATCGAGGGCATGAGCATCGCACTTCACCCAAAATCCATAACCTTGATGAGTTCGCCCTGAGCGGGGAGCTTTACATATCCAACATATTGAAGGGTCTTGATCTGCTTTCCATTAATATTGGCATGTGTCTGCGTCCAGAAGAGCCATCTATCACAACAGCAGAGCACAGAGGTTACTTAAACACAAACTAAACATGACATCTTCTTCGCCCCGCGCCAGCCTGTGGTGTAGTGCCCCCTGGCTTGTTATCGTAAAGACTGTTATTGAATACCTGTCAAAGGTTACGGTGCCAGGGATTGCCCGGTTGAAAGAAAAGAAGTGCAAGGGTGTCATTGAAAGCGGATCTGGAAATAAAGCGTGTTGTGTGGCTAAAGGAAGGGGGTTTGGTATGCACAGTAGGTCTTAAAAACAGCGCTCAGGGTTGGTTGTGACAAGTGGCAAAAGAGAAAATATAAGCTATTATGATTTGCTGAAGCTGATCTGCTCTTGCAAAAGGATCTGGTAGTTATGGGTGTCCTAAACGCATCTCCTGTGACAACTTGTGATTGTATTTCATTAAACCATTACCAGCATGTATTAATGCAGTGTTAGTTCATGAATTAGTAAAAAAATATATTAAAAAAACATAATACACACAAACAAATAAACAATGTAAATATTACAATATGATTTTACAGTAAAAACTAAGCGACAACCTCCCGCTCTCCCTCGTGAAGCCAATACGGAAGTAGCTGAAACTGCAATTCATCGATTCGCCTTTGGGGGCTGGCTCCAGGAAGTCCAGATGTTGACTGACTGCAATGCTAAATTGGCCAATTTTACAGCTGATAACAACATGTTTATAGCCTGGTACAAAAGATGGTTTTGGTTCATATAGCTAATATTACCCTTCATGACAACTGTGAGGGGGTGAATTTTTTTTATAACTCATCCGTTTCCTTTATATTAGGTTATATTAAGTCTACATAATTGAGGGCGTGGCTACTTGAGTGACAGCTAGGTCACCGTCCTGTCATTCCGGCTGATTAGCCGCTGAACTCGGCATATATATCGTATTTTTGTTTTGTTTTATGTTGCTTTACACAGTTAATTGTCTTTTGGAATTATTTCCAACAATTATCAGATGATATGGCAGACTGTGTGCACTTAATTGGGCTCACAAACTATTCAAGTTGCCTCCATTTCCTAGGTGAGTGAAATTATACACTTATATACCATAAGTATAAATTTAATTGTTTTATTTAGGATAAATTATCATTCATAATTTTCTTTAGAACTGTAATGCACTACAAAATCAGACAGATTGATTAGCTGTAGGCTATAGAACAGTTGTCTGAAACGTTGTCATACAGTTTTATGACTGGGATTTCATAAATAGCTTTGCATTTACTTATCTGTCTAAGCAAAATGCTAGCAGGCGTCTGTAGCTCCGCTCACGCTCTGCCTCTTTGACCTTGTTTAGTATCCCCCGGACGTGCGAACAAAATGACGACTGTTGGCCACGCCTACTTGTGGCTTCATTTGCGCTCTTCAGAAACCTATGGATGATGTCACGGATACTACGTCCATATCTTTTAGTCTATGGTGAAAACGTTAAGTAACATCTATACCAAAAAAGAAAATGTATGAATGAACATACAGTATACTGTATCTATTAACAATAAAATTTGAAAAGCTTGTGTGAAATCTTTTTGTGCACCATTTCTGTAAATAAAAGTTCATACGCTTGACAGAGTAGTGATTAAATGTTTAATGCTTGGTTTGCAATAAGTATGAATACATATAAATAAATATGCATCCATACATCAATGCTGCGAATGCACTAAATTCTCTTCAATCAAGTTTTCTGTCCAAGTAAAAAAAAAAATCAACTTGAATAGAAAATTTGCATGAAGGTGGAAACATCCCGCAAGTAATCTAGAGCGAGTAAGCCAATACATCGCAGTTCTTGAGGCTGTGGTCAGAGACACAAAATGTGCACAAGGGAAACACTGATTGCCACTATCTGAAGTAATTTTGGAACAAAATCTCACTGTAATTCCAAATGTGCACACAGACAAACATTACTTTCAACCAACAATATATATATATACAGTCAAGCCCAAAATTATTCATACCCCTGGCAAATTCTGACTTAGTTACTTTTATTTTTTTCCAAATATGATACAGACTTCTCCCAAAAGATAAGACAATGTACAAGAGACATCATTGTGGAAAATATTTCTCAGCTTTTATTTACATTTTAACAATAAGTGTCCTGTCTAAAACTATTCACACCCTTCTCAATAATCAATAGAAAAGGCTTTATTGGCTATTACAGCATTCAAATGCTTCCTATAATTGCTGACCAGCTTTTTGCTTGTCTCCACTGGTATTTTCTCCACCATTCATCTTTAGTGATGAGCTCCAACTCTTTCAGGTTGGAATGTCTCCTTGCCATCACTCTGATCTTTAGCTCCCTCCACAGATTCTCAATTGAATTTAAGTCAAGGCTCTGGATGGTCCACTGCAAAATGTTCATGTTTCTGTCTGCTAACCATTTTTTCACCACTTTTGCTGTGTGCTTTGGGTCGTTGTCATGCTGAAATGTCCACTGGAGCCCAAGGCCCAAGTTTCTCTGCAGACTGTCTGATGTTGTTCTTGAGAATTTGAACGTATTGGTCTTTTTTATGGTGCTGTTTACTATGACTAGTAGCCTGGTTTTGCAACCTTCAAAACACCCTCAAAACATTAGGTTCCCACCTATTGACATTGGGGACTATGTTCTTAGGGTTGAAGGCTTCTCCTTTTTTATGACAAATGAAGGCTACGTCATTGTGACCAAACAATTACATTATTGTTACATCTGACCATAAAACAGAGGACCAGAAGTCTTATTTGTCCAGATGAGCATTTGCAAAAGTCAAGTGGGCTTTGGTGTGCCTTCTCTGGAGAAGCGGTGCCCTCCTTGGTCTGCATCCGTGGAACCCAGCGGTGTGTAGTTTTCCTTAGACTGTCTGTCTTAAGACGTTGCCACCCTTAGAGCCAAGACTCATCAGAATGGCCTTGGTGGTGGTCCTTGGATTCTTTTTTTTTACCTCTCTTACTATCCTTTTGGCCAGCTTCAAAGCATTTAGATTTAGCATTTATAGCCCTTTCCTGACTTGCAAGCAACCACAATGCACAGCCATGTGTCCTCATTGAGCTCCTTTGTTTAAGCCATGGCTGTCCACAAACCAACAGCAGAGAGTTTCTGTTTTTCACCTGTTGAGTTGATTAAGATGCTTTAGAACAGCTTGGACTATTTGGAATGGTATACAACTTTGGATTTTCCCATTGACTGTGAAAGTTTGCAAAGGGTATGAATAATTTTGGACGTGCCACTTTTTGTTAAAATGTAAGGGCATACTCACACTATGCTATCTGAACCGTGCCCAGGCCCGTTTCCCAGATCGTTTGAGAAGTGTGAATGCTCTGAATCGGGCTCAAGCACGGTTCACTTGGCCGGCCCTGGCCCAGTTGGAAGATGTGGGCCTGAGCACGGTTCACTTGGGCTCAGGCGCGGTACGCTTGCAGTGTGAGTGCAAGCGTGCCTAAGGACTGTATCATATGGATTAATTAATCATTCGTGCTGTTCAATGAACGCAAACTGTCGTAGTTTATTAAAGACGCAAACCCCTCACTGCACGACAGCTGCACCTTCAGCAAACCTCCTAATTCCTGCAGCACGAGGACTTTATGAGCGTCAAAAGTGGCTGATCTGTTCGGTGAAATATTTAACTGCGTGTCACTGCATATCAAGCAACTTAAACGATATAACTAAAGAAATCTCCACTGTGCTGAGCGAGAGCGTTTCTCTTCCTAAACTGAACAGCGCGTCATCGATGACGTAAGCGTGCCCAGGCCCGAATGTAATGTGAGTGCGGGCCGTCGGGGGAGACGGGAGGGGGGACAAGCGTGCGTTGGCCCGGTTCAACGCAACTGTACATAGTGTGAGTACGCCCTAAATAAAAGCTGAGAAAAGCTGAGCTTTTTTCCACAATGATGTCTCTTGTACATTGTTTTGTTATCTTTTGGGAGAAGCTGGTGTCATTTGCTGTCAAAAACTGGCTTTCCTCAGTGGACATTTAAACTACTGCTAAACCCAGAAAATTAAGATAAATTACACTCACGCATCTCTCATCTGTTGTACTGCTGTATGTATAGTAACACTATATAGTAATCTACTGTTTGCTATATTTTGGTTTTTGCATCGTTATTGTTGGTGAATTCCCAGACTGCAGAGTTCTGTTGATTTATTTCTATTGTTTTACACTGTTCAGCATTCTATTCTTGATCTGCATGCGAGAAAGGTCCACTGTTTTTCATCACTGAGACCTTGTAACACTCTACATAGTGCAATTAAATAATTAAAATACTATAGTTCTACAGTGACATTTCTGACTCACCAATAGCCCTTGCGTAACTGTTAATGTGGTCAAATTAAGATGAGGATCTGTTGTGGAACACTTATTTATTTCTATAATGCAAAATACTGTATTTCCTTACCACTTCAATGTCCTCATCGAAATTTTAAACCTTAACTACAAATAACTGAACATAACTGATTCACCAAACATCTACACTAATGGATGAGGTGAAAAAAACCCTCTCCGTTTAAAGATTAAAATGTTCATCCACAATAGGAACTGCACCTTAAAAACATATCACATCACATTAAACACAAATCGCCTCTCTGACAGGTTCGGACTGAAAAGCTGTTATACAAAAAAAAAAAAAAAGACCAGCAAGTAATTGGAAAGAGTCTTTCTGAGAACGGCTTATCATGACTTCTATTGCTTTTAATTCCTGGACATTATAGGATGAAAATGCCTGAATTTATTGTACCCTTTTGCCTCTCTCGCTTCCTTTGGGTTCTTTCATTTTTTTTCTCCTTTTTTTTTCTGAGAGGCTCTGGTGCTGTCAAGGTCGGAAGGAACACAGGACGCTGGAAATGATTAATCTGTCAATCTACATCAAAGCGTCCCGCTGCGTTCCCTCCCAATTGCCTCCCCAGCTCAGCGTGCGCAATGATAGGCTCTGCATTCGGCTCTTCCAGCTCCGGCGTCCCACTACAGCAGCCCGTAATATGATGACAAGCTAAAACGTAGCACATAAAATTACTTGTTGGAGCCTATTTTACATCTCTACCCCAGACTGAGCTTGCCTCTCTTATGTCCCTATGGCAGGCCATTTCACCATAAATACAATGATTACTGCTATTTTCAAAGCAGGTTCAAATCAGACCAAAAAAAGCGAGCGAGAGAGAGAGACCCACAATGCTATCTTTACCTGCCTCTTTGTCACAGAACACCAAGAAACAATAAACAATGCACCAACGTCCACGTAAAGGCAAGTATCTCATGAATCAATGTAAAATGTACTATAATTTGAATCTCACATTCGTTACGCCTTTCACAATGTGGTAAACACTAGGAGTGAATAAACAAAAAAACTCAATTTCAATGGTGTGATCAGCATATATTGCCTAAACATATAATACAAAAGTCATATGTCATAATTTTAGCAGTATTCATACACTATACAGGGTAAAATATAAAAGCGCAACAATTTATAAAGGATACCAAAGCATGTCACATGGGCTACATTCACTGTAAAAAAAACTTGCTGACTTAAATTACTTAGATGAATCAAATTAATTTTACTAGTCATCTCAACTTAATCAGACTGACTAAGAATATTAAGTTACACTTTGTATAACTTAAAAAATTTTAAAATCTGATTAACTTACTAAAATAAGTTAAATCAACTTAAAAATATTATTTGTCTACACTGTAAAAAAATACTGGGTTCCACACAATCAATTTGTGTTGGGACAACATGAAGGAATTAAGTTAACTTAATAGTTTTTACCAACTTAAGTGGATTTAACATAAAACATTAAGTTGTTCCAACAAAATCTCAACAATTGTGTTTTTTCGACTCATTTTAAATAAGTAGTTTGAACAAACAACAAAAAATATTTTTTGAGTGTAATATTATTTTTTACAGTGTATTTGATAAAGATTTTGGATATTTAAAAAGTGTTCTATAAACAAAAAATTTACGAAATGTCATGTCAATTTTGTTACATTCATATTGGGTGGTTGGGTGATTAAAATGTTGTCATTGTATTGATAAGTTGCATAAGTTAATGTGATTTGTGCTACACAGTATAGACTACCTGACACAAGTCTTGATGCCTATCCAAGCTTTACAAACAACAAATAATAACTTGAATTCTAGTTGATCACTTGGTATCAGAAGTGGCTTATATGAAAGGCAAAGGCCTCTAAATTATGCTTATTTTACAAAAATTAAATATGAGCATGCATTGTTTTTTAATTATTTAATTGGGACAGTAAGGTCTGACTTTGCTTAGACAAAAGTTTTGTCACTTAACAGAAATAATGTACAGTATAGAATATAAAGTCATGGTGCAGTGGAAAAAGAATTAATATTGTGTATGACTCACATGAGCTGGGAACCACTGCATCCATACATCTCTGCAATGACTCAAATAACTTATTAATAAAGTAATCTGGAATGGCAAAGAAAGCATACTTGCAGGACTCCCAGAGTTCATCAAGATTCTTTGGATTCATCTTCAATGCCTCCTACATCTTACCTTAGAAATTCTCAATAATGTTCATGTCTAGTGACTGGGCTGGCCAATCCTGGAGCACCTTGACTTTCTTTGCTTTCAGGGACTTTGATGTGGTGGCTGAAGTATGAGACGGAGCGCTATCCTGCTGAAGAATTTGCTCTCTCCTGTGGTTTGTAATGTAATGGGCAGCACAAATGTCTTGATACCTCAGGCTGTTGATGTTGCCATCCAGTCTGCAGATCTCTCGTACACCGCATTACTAAATGTAACCCCAAACCATGATTTTTCCTTCACCAAACTTCACTGATTTCTGTGAGAATCTTGTGTTCATGTGGGTTCCAATAGGTCTTCTGCAGTATTTGTGATGATTGGGATGTTCAACAGATGATTGATCAGAAAAATCTACCTTCTGCCACTTTTCCAAATGCTTAACTAGAAGTCAAGTTATTACTTGCTGTCCTTACAACAGGCATCGACGACAAGTCTTTTGTCAGGTAGGGTAAGTCACTTACAAAAACAGTAAAGGATTTCTGCACAAAAAACAAATATGGTAAAAATCATGGTTAAAAAAGCACATGGAACAATATTTTTTCTAATGAACACATATTCCTGATTAATGTGTAGGGGTGTCAAAATTAATTGCGAGTGCGATGCAGACACACATGATTTGGTATCGGTTCAGTAATAGATCATAACCGATTATGATGTAATTTATCTCACATGCGATATGTTGCGGTAGCATACTATGGCAAAGGAAGAGAGTAATTAAAATGCTCCAGAAACATAAAAAACAGACAAATGTGCTAAATTCACTGCATGTGATGTTGCTGAGACTTTCACCTACTCTAAAATATAGTAGATATCAGGAACTCTATTTTATTGCTTTGTACCTGCTAACGTGATTGTAATGTTATTTTTCCTCTCCTCTCGGCTGTTAAAGTGATAGTTGTGAATCAACACACATGCGCAGAGCGAGTTTTCTCCACCTGTTCTTTAGTGACTGTGTCACTCATCAGTGAACAGCACTGACCATTAGAGCCAATCGCATATCTTTCTGTTGAACGCATGAACACAATGACCAATCATAGTGGTTTAAGAACCTACTCGGCAGCTCTCAAAAAGCAAGCTGGATTAATATTTACATTTGTTTATTTGCTATAAATGCTCATGTTGTCTTCTGTGCCTGTACTTGAGCTTTGTTTGACATTCAAAAAGAGGTCAAATTAAAGGTACAGTTCATGTATCTGACTGCTTGTAATAAAAGACAAAATTGTATTCTTGTGTTATGAAGTAAAATAAAAATTTGTGTATGGTAAGCATCATCACTGCACTGTGATGCACTGAGATATCAAATTGAAGCAAATTGATGACATGACAATCGTAACTGAACTGAACCATGAGTCCACGATAGGTTCACAACACTATAAATGTGTAATTAAAAGCATTTCACTTATTTGGTGCTACTAGTGAAATGTTGCCTGTTTCCTACCCTGCATTAAGCATTACAAATACTGTAAGCATGACATTAACTCACTGAAATTAGCATCATATTTAGTGTGTGTGTGTATTTATACTGTAGTGTTTATTGTTCATAATACAGTACACACTAACAGTACACATTAAACTAACCAGACAGACAGACAGACAGACAGACAGACAGACAGACAGACAGACAGACAGACAGACAGACAGACAGACAGACAGACAGACAGACAGACAGACAGACAGACAGACAGACAGACAGACAGACAGACAGACAGACAGACAGACAGACAGACAGACAGACAGACAGACAGACAGATAGATAGATAGATAGATAGATAGATAGATAGATAGATAGATAGATAGATAGATAGATAGATAGATAGATAGATAGATAGATAGATAGATACGTAGATAGATAGATAGATAGATAGATAGATAGATAGATAGATAGATAGATAGATAGATAGATAGATAGATAGATAGATAGATAGATAGACAGATAGACAGATAGATAGATAGATAGATAGATAGATAGATAGATAGATAGATAGATAGATAGATAGATAGATAGATAGATAGATAGATAGATACGTAGATAGATAGAGAGATAGATAGATAGATAGATAGATAGATAGATAGATAGATAGATAGATAGATAGATAGATAGATAGATAGATAGATAGATAGATAGATAGATAGATAGATAGATAGATAGATAGATAGATAGATAGATAGATCTATACACGCATCACTTAAATTAGTATTACATTTAGTGTGTGCATATATAATGTAGTGTTTACTGTTTATAACACATACACACGGATAGATGGATCTATACAGACAGATAGATCTATACACACATCACTTAAATTAGTATTACATTTAGTGTATGCATATATAATGTAGTGTTTATTGTTTAACACACACACACTAAACTAGATAGATAGATCTATACACACACATACACTGAAACACAAAATTTATTCTCCACTCCACTCTGTTGTCTGCATAAAATCATCCAATCATATATAACCACACTGAATAAGTACTTTCCTGTTTTTGTGTGATATGCATTAGACGGTATGCTTCAACAAGCAACAGCCAAACCTCTTCATTCTTATTGGTGTATGTATGGTAAAGCATACATTATTATTTTTTTCTCTCCCTGCAATTAGCAGCAGCCTGTTGTGGCTCAAGAGGAAGGGCTGCTGCTTTTCAAAGTGCATCCAGAGCATTAAGGTGCACTTAAGAAGGACACTGTGTCTTCATGTAGGTTTAATCAGGAAAAAGCACTCTTCCACGTGCACCCGACTATGAGCGATAAGCAAACCACATTACCCACAAAGCCAGCCATTGCTAATTGCAGACGACCAGCGTAGTTTATTAAAAGTTTAGAAATCGGTCCAAGATGTGCAAAAATCCATTAGATTTATATTAGGGCCCTAAAAGAGTTATGCGATTCCCCGGGATCCAATCGGCGTCAATCAGCCATGGTAAATTGGATTGTTGAATAGGGAAATCCCTGGAGGAGGGTTGATGCTATCTGGATCAGACGCGGTGTTGATTTTTCCCCAAGCCTTCGCTGCTCACTGCTCCTGAGCTCTCCTGGTTCTGTTCTCACTTTAGTACCAACCACACCATAATACGTATTGATTAACTCATTACTGAGTATTATTCACTTGCTTTGGGCTTGGACTGTGCTTAAAGTCAGCACCTCAGGACCTGTCAGTTTGAGGTGGCCGTGGAGGGAGGTTTCTGGTCACCTATAAGAGAATGAGGAGGAGGGTAACCGGAGCAGGACAGAGGAGGTCCCATTTCCAGGAATGTGGGAAAGGGTGTGCTTTTGTGGGCTCATAGCAAATGGGAGTTTACTGATTATATTGTATAATACATACACATGAGTATGTACATACATAACCACAATACAGTGTGCATATAATATATATATTTGGTCTATATATCTATCTTATATATATATATATATTAGTGCTGGGCCGTTATCGGCGTTAACGTGCTGCGTTAACGCGAGACTCTTATCGCGCGATAAAAAAAATATCGCCGTTAATCTATTCTCAAAGTTAGGTTGGGAGCTGGGTCTATTTTACCCAAGCTGTGATAACGTTCACCTATTAGCGCGGATGGATACCTGACCGGTGAGCCGTCTGCCCTTCTGAATCAAATCAGCAGGCTGCCTGACTCTAACTGCAGGTCGGCAGTTTCATTTTAACTCACGGATATTTCATTCATTCCTTCGTGACAAAGTGGGGTATTAGACGCAAATACGGAGAGAATGTTATGGAATTTAATAACGCATGCCAAATGGTTAGAAAAAAAACTTCCGCATTTCGCGATGTGTGTGTGTATGTGTGTGTGTGTGCAGTCCTTTACTGACAGCCGCGTGTGTATCTTGTCGGAAAATGTGGCGAAAGGTCCTAAAGACCGCCGTGTTTACATCAATAATGCCACTAATATCTGCATACTCCACATCTTAATTCCATTTCTGTTTAGTTCAGTTATGACTTTAGATGGATTAAGGTAATAAAAAAAATCGCTGTTTGGAGCTTATGTGGGCCTACAGTTCAACATTGATGTTTAACTGAATAAACAGTAAACACAAGTACATCTTATTGAACATCATTTATTTCATCACCAATTATCATAGTAGAACAGTTTCTCAAGCAGTTTGTGATGCATTTTTGAAACAGGAGATGAGCCCCTTGTCTAATGCACCACCTGGCTTGAGAAACCTGTTCTCAAAGACTTATTATTTGAATAACACACATATTTTGAATGCCTTCGGCAGAATTCAAATGAGCCATTTTAATCTAGATTAATCTAGATTAATTTCGAAGTTAATCTAGATTAATCTAGATTAAAAAAATTAATCTATGCCCACCTATAATATATATATATATATATATATATATATATATATATATATATATATATATATATATATATATATATATATATATACAGTATATATTTTATCTTTTTTTAAATTACTAATGGTCAAAATAACAAATGTTTCAATGTGTTGTGGTTGAAACAAAACATTGATATGTTGTCTAATAGAGCTACACGATACTGGAAAAATGTAACACTGACACATTATTTTTGTTTTGCGATATACACTCACTGGCCATTTTATTAGGTACACCTTCCTAGTACCAGGTTAAACCCCTTTTGCCTTCAGAATTGCCTTAATCTTTTGTGGCATAGATTCAACAAGATACTGAAATATTCCTCGGAGATTTTGGCCCATTTTCACATAATAGCATCACGCAGTTGCTGCAGATTTGTCAGCTGCACATCCACGATGCAAATCTCCCGTTCCACCACATCCCAAAGGTGCTCTATTGGATTGAGAGCTGGTGACTGTGGAGGCCATTTGAGTAAAGTGAACTCATTGTCATGTACAAGAAACCAGTCTGAAATGATTCGTGCTTTATGACATGGCACGTTATCCTGCTGGAAGTAGCCTTTAGAAGATGGGTACACTGTGGTCATAAAGAGACGGACATGGTCAGCAACAATATTGGTACTATTGGGCCCAAAGTGTGCCATGAAAATATCCCCCACACCATTACACCACCACCACCAGCCTGAAGCGTTGATACAAGGCAGGATGGATCCATGCTTTCATATTGTTGATGCCAAATTCTGACCCTACCATCCGAATGTCGCAACAGAAATCAAGACTCATCAGTCCAGGCAACGTTTTTCCCATCTTCTATTGTCCAATTTTGGTGAGCCTGTGTAAATTGTAGTTTCAGTCTCCTGTTCTTAGTTGACAGCAGTGGCACCCTGTGTGGTCTTCTGCTGCTGTAGCCCACCCGCTTCAAGGTTCGACATGTTGTGCATTCAGAGATGCTCTTCTGCATACCTTGGTTGTAACCAGTGGTTATTCGAGTTACTGTTGCCTTTCTATCAGCTCAAACCAGTCTGGCCATTCTCCTCTGACCTCTGGCATCAACAGGGCATTTGCGCCCACAGAACTGTCGCTCACTGGTTATTTTCTCTTTTTCTGATCATTCTCTGTAAACCCTACAGATGGTTGTGTGTGAAAATCCAAGTAGATCAGCAGTTTCTGAAATACTCAGACCAGCCCGTCTGGTACAGACAAACATGCCACGTTCAAAGTCACTTAAATCACCTTTCTCCCCATTCTGATGCTTGATTTGAGCTGCAGCAGATCGTCTTGACCATGTCTACATGCCTATATGCATTGAGTTGCTGTCATATGATTGGCTAATTAGAAATTTGCGTTAACGATCAGTTGGACAGGTGTACCTAATAAAGTGAGTGTATATTGGCCAGTGAGTGTATATTGTAATATGAAGACAATTTCACCAAATAATTTAATATCTTTATTTGGAAAGAATTTATAATGGTAGATTGATTGGGATGATTCTGCAGTGGAAGTGCATCTCCATACATTTTCTTTGTTGTCTGTGCTATTTGCAATGCATTTCTGTATGTGTTGTGAGTACTTCCATGCACGTGTTTAGTCAGTGTTTAGTTAATGTTTAGTTAATGTTTACTATTTACATCTCCATTTAATCTAATAAACAATTTATAAACTTTTTGGGGTCCCCCAACACATTTTTGTTGTGGTCTGTGCTATTTACAGTGCATTTCTGTATTTGCATGTGCTGTATTTTCATGCATAACAATCTATAAATACAATCAAGAAAAAGATACTTTGAAAGAAATTGAAATAAAGTGTTTTATCAAGTCTAACAGTATTCAAGTACAGTAACTGAATGATAAAAATAAAAATAATTCAATAAAATTAATTGTAGTTAAAGTCACAAATGGTACAATTTCTTATACCTGGATGTTTTTAAAACCATTATACAATCACAGGCATTAAAATCACATGCAAATGATGAATTATAATACAAATTCAACATATCCTGCAATGTGACTATTGTGAATGATCACATTGCGATATCAATGCTGAAACGGTATATTGTGCAGCCCTATTGTCTAATAATAATAATTATTAGCTTGTCCGAAAACATGGCAGCTTTTTTAATACAGATATTAACGGAAGGAAGGAAGGAAGGACGGACGGACGGACGGAAGGAAGGACGGACGGACGGACGGACGGACGAACAGACAGATAGATAGATAGAGAGAGAGATAGGTTTATGTATGTACACACACATGCGTATATAATACACAATATGATATGCACATATAGTGCTCATCATAATTGAGTACATGCCATTTTGAAAATGAATATTTGTATTCATTTCTACGTGAATATAGGCAATGTATTTTGGTGCATTTAAACAAAAGAGATTTATTAAAGATATATTTATTAAAATAATATTTTAGTCACCTAAACATATTTAGAAACTGAAAGATAATAGAATTAAATCGAAGCAAAATATTGCAAAAAAATGACAACCTGCAAAATTTCAACTACATTTTTCAATTTTTTTGCTTACTCTTTTTAAAATTTGTATTTAATATTTTTCTATAACATATACATTTGGCTGTACTAGTTTTTGGACCGTTATCGTAATTATTTTATTTGGCTCCAGATTTTGCTTCAGTACTGACTAATCTAATGTATAACCACAAATTGTGTTTAGCTTATTGTATAGCTTCCTATTAAAAATATAAATTTAAAAGATGTGTACTTAGAGGTGTTCTTATATATGCTGAGCACTGTATCCCCAGTTACTATGCTTTGCTTGATTTAGACTCCTGCAAAGAAAAAAAAACAGATATAAAATGATTCACAACAAGGCTGTTTGTGTTTTAGCAGAAAGCCCATAATTGAGAGGAAGGTTTTGCTTTCAATAAACAGATGTAATCTGAGGTCATGGCAGCAATTAGTTTGTATGTCAATGCTCCCATGATGCTCTGCACGGGTTTCAGCCTCCCCATTAGCGCTCTTGCTTGCCTGCAAGCCAAACCGCGCAGTGCAATATCCAGATAATCAGAGATCAGGCCGATAAATGAAGTTTGATTCCAGGGGACAAGGTCAGGCGCTGAATGGACACAGGTCAAAAAACTAGCATCAGGGTGAACCGTCTCCTCATGAGCGCCGATGGCTCGACCCCCTCTTTTAATTCACAAGTCATTTGCTTCATCTGCCGTGTGAAAGCGGCACATTAGGCCATCAGAGTTGCCATTGTCCAGTCATGTGACCACAGCAAAATTAGACCGGCATGTTTTTGTATATTTTCCGCCGTGTCCGTGGCTCGCTTGATTGACTGATTTCCAATACAGCGTCAGGACGAATCACAATCACTTAATACGATCTTTGGGAAGTGGGGCTGAAGAGGACACAAGTATTAATATAAGGCTGTGCCGAAACTGACACTCTGTCCCTAAGCCCTGAGGCAATATTACTACCGACCCCCTCCCTCCTTCCTTGATAGAAGAAATGCTGTCTCCATAGCAATTACCTAAGTCTTTTATCAGTCATTTCAAAGGAAGAAAATTAGGGCAATTGTGTCAGGACAGTCATATGGGCAGAAATTGCACACTTATTCGGACCACTTATGTCTGTGACTTTGTTCCTGGCTGATGGGGGCTATTGTTCGCTGCCATGTCTTTGAAAGCTTGATTGGGTTTGAGCAGATGTACTGTACCAGAAAAGGACAGCTTTTGTTTCCTCGGCTACTGCTTTTTATTTTAGTTCTAGTTGAATATAAATTACAGCTCTGTCTTGTGTTTACACAGCGAGCCTTTTAAACGCATTTCAGCCAAATGCGACGCTAAAGGGAAATCATAACACGTCTGATTAAAATATCTGTTTTTATCACATCTTTGAGTTTTAGCTCTCTCTTTTTTTTCTTCTTTTGGAGTGGGAAAAAAGGCACCACTTGAATAACGGCTTAAATTTAAGTAATTGAAGAGCATGCATTAATTACCAGAGCAGAACATTTTAGTACTTACAGGGAAACTGACACTGCATATTGATTGAAATTACAAGGAGGGGGGACGTTAAAATCAGTGAAATTAAAATGAGCAGGATTTAACTGGTCAAAATCGTGTAATTAGAAAAGTGGGAGATAATTGCTCGCAGGACTTAATCCAGCGCCCCGAGTATTGTAAGGGAAAAGCCCAGATGATTTCCTTGCACGAGATGATAAGTCTAACTTAGCTTAAATGCTAGCGATGCTCAGCTGGAGACCCGCAAGCCTAATCTATCCCCAGTTCACTGCCCAGGCCCTGTTCTCTGTCTGTCTTAGCATATTGATTTCCAAGCTGTCTTATTGGTTCCTAACATAATTATACTAGGAGTAGGTCTCTTAGTGCAGCTAATACATTTACACCATGGCATCTAGGGAAGCTTATAGTCATGTCATTTATTCAGGCAGAGGATTGTGGCTGCTAAAAGGCTGCTGTAAGCAGTGAATTTGAGGATTTTCTGAAATGAGAGAGAGAATTAAGTTGCAGCCCACAAGAAATGCCCAAATCAATATGCTCTCATCAAAAAAAGAGATAGGCCTCATAACCTATAACCATGAAAACGTACCGCTTTATCTATGGGCTGTTATGTGTAAGTGCATGTGTGTTGTAACACGAAATGAACATAATAAAATGTGAAAAAGCCTAAAGTTAACAAGAATTGTCATTCTCAGCCACATTACAGATGTATGCTGGACATATTTCCATTTGAAAAGGGAAAAAAATGTATGTGGAAAAAGAGCTGTGATCTGAATTTCTTGAATCATGTGTGTTTCTTACCAAGTAAATGAGACCAAATACTGTCTTTCTAATAACAAATCATCCACTGTCACAATAGCTAGTGGTAATTGTGTTAAATAAATCTATGATGACAAAGGTAAATGAATAACTAGACCAGTGTCATTAAAATCATTGACAAAAAAGACAAGGATAAAATATTCTTAAAAAGGTGCAAAATGACATGAATCTACAACTTTTTATCACTATTGTTTTTACTGTGCATCTTTAATAAATCCTGGCAGATGTTTCTAATGTCAAAAGAGGTTTTGTGCAGATTCTAGCTGTTAGTAAATCTGACCTGACAGATTTCAGAGGAAACAAAACTAAAGGAAAAAAAGTTGGCACAAACTTGGCACATGATTGCATGGGCACATTATTGATGAATGTAGGTGTATGCATGCACAAAAAAATATGAAGACATAAAGACAAGCATGTTACATATCACATATCAGTTTCCATATGTATGACTTTCCATATATAGACAACTTTTTTGGATACAATTGTGATGGAGAGCATACAGTATGTGTAAAAGTTCAGTGAAACACAATTCACCAAACAAGTTCCAAAACAGCAAGAATGCTTGAGTGAATGCATTTTTGTCACACGTTCTTTTGTTATCCCTATCGGTTTATGTGGTACATTAGTTTCAGATATGAGAGAACATTTACAATCACCTCCTTTCAAACTACTACATGAAATAGCATACTAAAACATCGCCAAAAGCACATATAACATGTTTTATAGAAAATTAAATGTGCTATTTAAAACCAGTAGCTGGACTTTTCACTTTAAAACTTCCTTGAAATATGATGCAGACAAGATAATCTCAATTTGCAACCATTTCTTATCCACAGACACTTTGTTTAGACATTGTGCCGTTTAAAAATGTATAACCTATTATGTGGGCATGTCCTCTGAAATGTAAAGCTAATATAAAGTACAACTTATTTCAAAACCTGCAGGAAGAGTCATAGATTTCCAATGAGGCTGGGTTGAAATTTAAAATGTTTAAAATAACAGTAAATGGGCCAATTAAACATTGGTGCATTAAAAAATGCAAGTGCAACAACTTTAAGGGCTCTATTTTAACGGTCTAGGTGCAAAGTCTAAAGCGTATGCCGCAAAAGCATTAAGGGCGTATCCGAATCCACTTTTACTATTTTAAGGATGTAAAAATAGGCCCGGTGCATCAGGGTTTCTGCAGATATCGTAATGTCAAATTTAAGACTTTTTAAGACCTTTTTAAGACCATTGAGTATTAAATTTAAGACCTATATCACAATATCAAAAACACGCACATACATAAAGAGAAAATACAAAATCACTAAATTAGTGGTAAAATAAATGTATTCAAATTGAACAGTACTAAAGACAGGTTAGAAGCACCATTGAACTACAGAAAAAACAAACAAACAAACATCTTAAGGCTGATTTATACTTTCGCCTGGCGCTGCATCGCGCACCTCACGAAACGGACAAGGCTTTTATACTTGACGCGTTCGCTTATGAGATATTCTTTTAAATGACAGTGGGCAGTCAAAAGATAGGCTAATAATATTGACCTTAAAATGTTTTTTTAAAAAAATTTAAACTGCTTTTATTCTAGCAAAATTAAACAAATAAGACTTTCTTTGGAAAAATAAAATACTATCAGACATACTGTGAACATTTCCTTGCTCTGTTAAACATCATTTGGGAAATATTTAAACAAGAAAGAAAATTTCAAAGGGGGGCTAATAATTCTGACTTCAAAGGTATCAAAGACATAATTTGTTACTTAATTTTAGTTTGTAACTTGTAAATTGTTTTAAATTCAAAATTGTAATATATACATCAGTGAAAAACATATGAATGGTGGAAAAACATATTCAGTAATATTAAAACCACCTGGGTCTCAACGTTTGCTTGGCATCTTTTTTTGTTTTAACACACTTATCCCTCAGGTTTTTCCAAACTTTTACAAAAACTTTCCTCCTTTTCCACTGCTGTTGCAATTTCTAGCCAAGAATTGTTGGTCATCTGGTTACCTCTTATGATCATGCATGGACGGATCATAAAGAAGATGTGTGTACAGTCATACCTGTTTCAGACATCTCAGTTTCATCTCTTCAAAGTGTTTCATATTCAACTCAAATCAAATGCGGCGCCGCGCGAACTGTTCACTCGAGTCTCAAAACATTACGTTAGCTCCACTAGCTGAAATCATGACGCGCGCACGCAAAGCGAATGTCCGCAAACACATCGATGACGTCTTATTCGCCGCGCGCACTCAGTTCAATAGCAGAAAGCTGATTGGCTATTGCATGTTGGTCTCATTTGTAGTTGTAATACCGCAAATTACAATTGGACTAGTGAAATAAAGACCCACGAAAACCAAGCAAAAAGAATTTAAATCAGCATTAGATGTACCGTTACATGGACATGGGAAAAATAAGACCTGTGCAAAAATATTTAAGACCTAGAACAGTGAATTTAAGACTTTTTAAGACCTTAAATTTAGACTTTTAAATTAAGACTTTTTAAAACCCCGCAGAAACCCAGCGCATGGTCTAACAGGGTTATTCTCTTAATGAGTTGTGGGTGTGTTTTGAGTATAACGTGCATTAAACCAAGTCTCATCTCCTATTCCCTTTAGTTGCGTCGTGCCATGGTGCAACTGCTATTTACATGGTGGACTTTGTAAGTGGAAAAACTAAACGCTTCACTAGCAAAAAACAGTTAAACACACCATATGCAGTGCCAGGATAAAGAACGAGCCTCCTCCATTCAGCCTCTTTACTTTCTCTTTCTCTTTACATTTAATCTTAACATTCGTGGATAAGGAAACGATGTTGTACTCACTCCACTGAAGACATTAATAAGCCTACATATTTAATTTAATTTGTTAAGCACAAAGTAAATTCAATTCAGTTCTAATTTCCAGCAAACAAATAAATGAACAATAATAATGAAGCATGGTCAAAAAACTGAGCTATATCCAAACACACGTCTTATTCTTATACTCCATATAGTGACACATACATCTCCAAAATCTGACAGGTGGACAAATCTAAACTTGTTTTTATTAAAACAAATATAAATATGCATATGATAAATAATACTGCTAATAATAATAACATTATACAAATGCAAATTGCCATGAATGAACTGAAAAAAGCCCACAAAGAGTCCACAAAGTGGCACAAATGAATTTGCTATTAAAACAATGTGGCGCAAAACATGAAAATTAGAGTTGTGCTGGTCTGAAAATAGCAAAAAGTCGCACCATGCACGTCTTGCACCTTATAGTGCAGGGTGTATGATAGGGCCCTAAATATGAGCACAGCATTACTAGTGAACCTGCTATCATTTTTGTTCTTTATAAAACACTGATAAATCATGCACAATAAGACCACAAATGCAAAAATAATTTCAAAATATTATCCATTCTGATAGAATGTTGACTTTAAAATATACTAAGTCACCATAGCCACTATCAGCAGTGAATGGGCTCCATGCTTAGCACAAGATTTACTGTACAGAAGAGACAGTGAGAAGCAAGGCTAATGCCAGAAACAGCTCCCTTGTGCCTCGTACTGCAAAATTAGCAGTTTAATGATATGATCACTCAACGAGCGGCCCTGACTGCTTTTCCTTTGCATATGCACATGCTGTCAATGGCAGATCATGTTCTCCTGCATCTTACAGCAGAAGGAAATACAGCCCAAAATAGGGTCATTGTCTATTTATTCTTCTCCTCCTAATTGTTGTCAGAGTCTGACCTGAAATTCAGAGACAGTATTTTTCAAAGTCAAGGCTGCAGATGCACTCGGCCATTTATCACGGTTTGTTCCTTATCCGTAGAGCAGCACGGGCATGCGAAGGTCTGTTTCTTCTTTAATTCCCGAGATTTTGTTGTTAATGGAGAAAGCTGCCTCATAAATTAAGGAAGCACTCAATTATAGAGCTTGACAGAGGTAGATCAGAGGGCAGCCATTGGTCACCTCTGGCAGGTGAGGCCAAACACCCGTAACACAAGATTTATAAGAATTAGAAGACATTACTTGAATTAAATTATACCGAATAGAGCTGCCAGAACCACTGAATGTGCAATGCAGCCTTGCAACATATTCCCAAAATTCAAGATGGCGAGTTCCATGCATTGGACAGAATAGTGGAAAGTAGTCATAAAGATTGACATTGCTTTTTAAGATGGAACGTCACAGACACTGGCACATTTTAATGAATAAATCATTTTAAATGTATTGTGGACTACTGAATATAAACGAATGTTAAGTTTGTATTTTGTGTGTGCCTCAGAGTTTATAAAGGGTGTGAACCAGTTTCGTCAACTTCACATTGTCATGCAAAGGAAAACGTGGACATTTTGGTTTATCTTATGTTGTTTACCCAGGCTGCATTTATTTCATAAAAATACAGTAGAAAATATATACAGTTGAAGTCAGAATTATTAGCCCCCCTTAGAATTTTTTATTCCTTTTTAAATATTTCCCAGATGATGTTTAACAGAGCAAGGAAATTTTCACAGTGTCTGATAATATTTTTTCTTCTGGAGAAACTCTTATTTGTTTTATTTTGGCTAGAATAAAAGCAGCTTTTAATTTTTTAACAGCTATTTTAAGGTCAAAATTATTAGCCCCTTTAAGCTAATTTTTTTCGATAGTCTACAGAACAAACCATCGTTATACAATAACTTGCCTAATTACCCTAACCTGCCTAGTTAACCTAATTAACCTAGTTAAGCCTTTAAATGTCACTTTAAGCTGTATAGAAGTGTCTTGAAAAATATCTAGTAAAATATTGTTTACTGTCATCATGGCAAAGATCAAATAAAAATAAACAGGGGGGCTAATAATTCTGACTTCAACTGTATGTATGTATATATATATATATATATATATATATATATATATATATATATATATATATATATATAATATATATATATACAGTATATTGTGAGATACTATTAAAGTCAGAGATGCACCAATGTATAGGCTAATCATTAATTTTGCTCAATAAGCTGTTATTTGTGTCATCATTTGCTTAAAAATAGTGATCAGGGCAGACAGTTGTATATTCTTGTCTATCAAAAGAGGGCAGAACAATTAATTGTGTAAAGAATTTTACTACCTTAACTGGGTGGTAATTGGTAAGTTCTGCATTTCTAAAATTCTGTGAGCTGGAAATTTGTTTAATTTTTGACACAGCCCGTAAAGGCTATATGACAAGAAATTTGACAAGTCACAGGTAAAGTGGAATTAATTATTATTCATTTAAAATCTGGTACAAAAGGCGAAACCTTTTAATTTATCTGTATTGGAGGATTTAACTTTGAAAATTCAGCTATTGGTTTGTTTGAGGCTGAAAATGGTGTATTTTTAATCAACAGTCGTTATTACTGCCTTTATACAACTTTATTCGGATATATTTAAAATATGCCAGTTTCATGCACAAATAACATTTTTATCATAACAATTGCTGCCTAATATTTTTGTGTGAACCGATACATTTACATTTAAACATTTGGGGTAAATAACACTTTAAAAATACTTTTATTCAGAAAGGCTGCATTAAATTAATCAAAAGTGATAGAGAAGACATTCATAATGTAACAAAAGATTTGTATTTCAAATGAATAAAATTCTTATGAAAGATTGATATTACATTATGAGATGGAATATCACAGAAATTGGCACATTCTCATTTTTTGTGTGCCTTAGTGTTTATAAGTAGCGTGAACCAGTTTCGTCAACTTTACATTGTCATGCAAAGGAAAACATGGAATTTGGGGTGGATTTTTGCAAGGTTTATCTTGTGTTGTTTTGTGATGTATTAAATAATCCAAAATAATTCATTATTAGCATCACTTGCTTAAAATTAGCTGGTGATCAGGGCACACAGCTGTATATTCTTTATACTTGTCTTGTTTACTCCCTTAACTGGGTGGTAATCAGTAAAATCTGCACTGCTAAAATTCTGTAAGGTCACATACAGAATATATATATACACATACAGCTAATTTTATTATGCACCTTATAGGCAATTATGGCAAAGAATATGACAAAATTATGTGAAATTAATGGTTATTCATTTAAAAATAGGTACAAAAAGCAGACTCTTTACCTTATTAGTATTGGCAGATATCACTGATTAATCAGCTATTGGTTTGTTTGAGGCTGTATGCAGTGCAATAATGTAGTGGTATATCTTTAATCAGCAGTCATTATTACTGCCTTACTACTTCCTTCCAAAATCTTTAAAATATGGCAGTTTGGTGCACAATTAACAATTGTAACAATATAGTCACAGTTTTACTATAAATATTGAAAACCAATGTGCTGCCTAATATTTTTGTCTGAACTCACTAAACTGTGATACATTTCCATTTAAACATTTGGGGTAATTTACATTTTAAAAATACTTTTATAAAAAAAGAGGTTACCAACATTACATCTGGAAAAAATCCAGTATACCCTAACAGACAAGGTTTTGTTATTTGAAAAAAATTTGGTCCCCTTTTATTTCCTTTCTTGAACTTGTGATTAATATGTTTACTATGCCTTTAGTACTTACTTTTATCATTGGATAGCACTGGTGGGTGGTTGGTTGGGGGAAGGCATGTTTATTTTATTGTTTAATTATTATTTTTATGACTGTTGGTTGTTGTTGTTGTTGTTGTTGTTTTATCTTTTTTTATTTCTAATTGTTCAAATGTAAGTTTTATGTTTATATTTTTTAAAAAGTGTATTTACAAGTGAATGTTTGCAAAAATTTCTAATAACAAAAATATTTAAACCACAACAAAAGATTTGCATTTTGAATAAATAAAGTTCCAATGCATTTCTCTCACTGAAACAATTAATAATGAAATACTAATAACGACTGAATTAATATCTGAGCTTGACAGAGGCAGCCATTAGTCAACCCATGATTCATATGAATTAACAGACATTACTAGAATTACATTATACTGACTAGCACCCCAAGAACATATTCGTAAAATTCAAGATGACCACTCATCACGTCATATTATTCTCAACAATATGGAGAAAGAGAAAAAAATCATCCTTTCTCCTTGACAATACATTTTTCATTTCATCAACAAAGCGGGCAGAGAGAGCCACTGACAATCCATGGCTTTTGCCAGCATCATTTAAAGCTGAAGCTGTCACTTGAATGTCTCATTTCTATTTTATTCATTTCTTCATATGGATGGTAAGCGCAGGACGCTCTATTCTTTCCCTGGGGAGAGAAAGGACAGGCTGATGGGGGTGTATTTCTGCGGCTGAAACCCTTTCACACACACAAGCCACTGGCCATCAGATCACAGTACAATCAGGCATTCCTCCACCTTGTCACTTCTGAGTCAGAACTGAAGGATCAGCCGGCCGCTGGGGCTATCTTGGTGCAAAGAAAAAGAAAGCCGAGCATTTAAATTTCAGCTACCAGCGGATGAGGTCACATGTCGAACGTGTCAAAGCGCATGAAGAATAGAGGCTTGATGATAAATCTAATAAAGAAGCTTCGAGTATTAGGAAAAACAGCATTGCTGAACAAAACCACATTTGCGTTTGAGTAGAGCCACTTATCAAAGATGATCTGAGCTTGTGGCAATCTTGAAAGCATGTACATTCTTTGTTATGAAATTGCATTGTTCGATAGCATTTTTTTCCGTGCACGTTTTTTTTTTTTTTTTCTAACAAGGTAAGGTATTAATTCACGCTAGACACATTTTGCAAATGACTTTCCTTTAAATCACATCTAAAAGCCCTGGAAAAACTAATGATTTTTATTAGATTACTATTCTTAAGGATGCATTAGACAAATAGCAGGAAGTTACACTCTGCAGTCCCGGTAATGCAATAAAGTTCCAATTATAACACTTACGTACAATAAGTGGGCTTCTTTTTGCAGCGCTGCACACAAATCATCATTATGTTTCTAATGCTATCTGGATGTGAAAGCTTCAGACACGTAATACGTTTTTCCACCATCTAAAAAAAAAATGGATAATCGTCCCAAAACTGTCAGGCAGCATTTGTTGGGATATGACGGCATCAATCATACTCTACAGGACACCCTGAAGGTCAAAGATTACAGGAATATCAGCCAGCCTTGTTTTGTTTTGCCTTTTTATTAGCCTCACGTTACCTCAGAACCTATGCCGCAACATAACCGATGGCGTGTTTTCAGGCAGGTGGCAGGATTAGCCGTTAGCCGTTCTTTGGCTGTAGGCAAGGATCTGCCTGCTAGGCAACACAGATGACCCTGCCATCCAGCCGGTCGCTGCTGCTGCTGCTGAACACTATCGTGCGGCGCAGGGTGGCAGAACATCACAGGGTCTCCACCAGCCAGGCTTTACCGCAGTTAAAGGCTAATGTTTGGCTCCGCCCCTTTGGCAACAGAGCTAGAAGCATGTGACTCTCTGTAGGGAGAGAGGACCAAAGCTAATGAAAGTAAACATGCAGAGACTCAACAGTAGGCTTTCCTTTCAAATGAAGTTTTTTCAAAAAGTGAAAAACATGTTATTCAGAGAGAGTCAACCTGCAGGGACTGGCTGAGAGACACAAAGGCTGGAGAATGATTGAAAACATCAAACGGCAGTGTTTTCCATCCCGCTGGTGTGGCCTCTGAGATTGCCTTAGCTGGAGATGTTCATTGGTGTCAAAGGATTCCACATTGAACTATAATGATATTCAAGTATCCATCTCTTTTTTCTTGGTGAGGAATATACCATTCACACAACATTATCATTCAACTAAGAAACACATTGAGAATTTATTCATTTCCTTTCTTCATGGCTTTAATAAGCCTTCAGGGGACTTCCGAACAGAGGGAATCAGTTTTCCGGGAACGTGATGATATATGCTACACATTTCACATAAAAGGTTGGCGGACTTTAGCACGGCATTTGACCAAAGGTCAAACAGATACAAAGCATTGAGGGTGGTCAGTTGGACGAGATGCGAGAGGTTGCCAGGCTCACACCTCACATCTAAAATAGGATCTAACGTCTCTGCCATTTGCACCTACGCTCCTACAAATAAAAAAAAGAATCAAATCAAATAAAGCAGAGAGAAATCATCAATAAAGAATGGAACCTGGGTATTGCACAAGACCATCAAGGCACAGCCTCACTGGAAGGCACAAACAGTCTTTTGAAATATCCGCTAATCAAAATGACACAGACGTCCTCACATTTGATACTAAAAAATAAATTAAACAGAAAAATAATAGAGAAGTATACTGACTGGAATATGTGTGTTTATGCAATGCACATAAAAAGTTTTTAAAAAACAGAGTATTAAAAAATTACAGTAAAAGCTGCAAATGTGTGATAGAATATTTCGATTTAAAATAACTGCTTTTTTATTCTTTAAATTTAATGCATGGAAAAGCTGAAAATTCTGTATCATTCCTGCAGCCTTGAGTATCATTTAGACCAGTGGTCCCCAACCCCAAGGCTGCGGACCGGTACCGGTCCACGAATCAATTGGTACTGAGCCGCACAAGAAATCATTAATTATTTGCGTTTTATTTACTATCGGAGTCTAAATGATCTTTTATTTTGAAAAATTACCATAATTTCTTGGTTACATCTTGAGCGCCTAAATTTAACCCACAAGCTAGCAAAATGAGTAAGAAACAGAAGTCTTTGGAAAGTTTCTTTGCGAAGACGAAAAGCCAGAGTGAAGGACCCACGAACTGCCAAGTAATTGATCCGCAACCCATTTGACAACAAATCAGGTGAATCTAGCATGTCTGTGCAAAAAAAAGATCAACTGCTGGGGATCGCAAACGACGGCACCTTTCACATATCGTGTTATTTCCGTTATTTCCAGTAGAAGCACACGGCTTGTGCACGCATATTGAAAGCAACGCTAAAGTCCCTTAAAAGCAAGTCATTTTACTCAGCGGCCATCTTTGAAATGCCTCTCGGGCAGTATGCTCGGACATTCTGTCTGAATGGGTAAACATCAAATTCTCCAAAACTGTTTGCCAAGCTTATGATTACATTAAATATTTGGAATCACTAATAAAATTAAGCAACAACTGCCTCATAAGTTTAATTTCCAAACGTCTGAATCGATCAAATATTTTCAGGTTGCCCAAGCTAATGTGCATGCACTCGAAAGGAACAAGATCACGACACCAACTTCATTTATGGCCATTCTACACATTATCATCCTCTGGATAATGATCGTCTGATCGCGCTGCTCTTCTGAAGTAATCCACAACTTGGTCTTGATGGCAAATCTCTTCCAGAAATGACAGCGACTCTTTGTTCACAAGTTTGTGGGCGTTTGAGTAGTTGCTGTCATGTGCGTTTGACAGGACGAACTGTACCTCGCGTTTATTTCATAAAGATTACAAAACCAGAAAACTTTTTTTTTCAAGTGCACTTTCATTTAAAAGTACAGAGCTTTATGTGGAAATATTCCTTATGTCTGTGAAGCAAGTATACGCTGAGATTCCAGTGCATTTGTTGACCACCAAACTGTCCTAAAAGCACACATCTGGTCCCCTGGAGAAACGTCAGTCTATATCGATCGATGATTGGCTAGTGCACTAGTAGGCGGGGCTTCATTCGCCATATTGATCGTTACACTTTTCCCCCATTCAAAACTATACAAGTGACACGTCTTGTGCATCTTATAGTCTTTGGCAATGCATTTCGCACTCTTCCAGGCACACCGTGAGTCACATGACAAGAACAGAACTGACCAATCAGCTTCTTATTTTGAATAGAATATATACATTCC